>JBBPCS010003545.1:0-12183 GCA_037974645.1 Hollardia meadi
TGTGTGTGTGTGTGTGTGTGTGTGTGTGTGTGTGTGTGTGTGTGTGTGTGTGTGTGTGTGTGTGTGTGTGTGACAGGGAATGCTTGATGGTCAGGATTAATTCAGACAGACCATTTGATGCCTGAGTGATTCTAGTCTCCGTCTTTTTCCTACTAATGCTCCGGTCTTTCTGATCCCTCTCCTTATCCTTCTCTCTCTCCACTTGTCTCTGCCTCTCATCTGTCCATCCACCAGCCATTCGGACTATTGCATCATTATTATCAGCTTGATGACTTAGTTTTCTCAGTCAGTTGTTGATGTGTTGTAAGTCATTGGCAGCTGGTTTGCTTGTCCGGTTATGGTGCACAAGCTTACAATGGTGTAATTATCTTCCACATCTTATCAGTGTTTTTCCTGAAATTCCCACTTTATTCTGAGAGCTTCACCTCAGACATGAAACAAAATTTTTAAGAGCACAGTAAAAAACAAAACGATTAAACGACACATCCTCTGTCTCATGGATCTTATGTATGTTTATTGTTATATTGGTCCTGTTGCTGGATCTCAGTCCGCTCAGTTCAGTCATTCGTTTCTTCTTCTCCACAGTGATGCAACATTTGCTGTCTCCAACTTTCTATATTACTTAGTCCTTTGTGCTGAATTGAGGGCTATGCCTCATTAGGAAACATTAGCAGCTCAACTGGGCAGTAATAACAGCTCCATAAATCACAATGTTCCATCACATAGGTCTAACTCGTATTATGGACTGTTATAATTTATTTTCCACAGGTAAAACTGTGGGTCAGTTTATTGGTCAATCCAGTTTTGTTAACAACAGGTGATTGTTTGTGATAGATTCATTCCTTGATGTTTACTACCTCCAGTTTCCAACTCCTCGTGCTGCTGCAGGCTGTTTAACGCCATTGCCTCTGAATGTAAGTCACATATCATGGCCTACAATTACCCTCAGTACCTTGTATGTTACAGTAAAGTTCAGTGCCTTTGCCGGCTCCTTTCTTTGTTGCCAGATTGTGTCAAGTGACACTTATCAACAACTTTGTCTCGTCAAACTGCCTTTTACTTTTATTACATATCAGAGAACAGATAAGTTCTTTATATAACTCTGTTGAATATATGTTTATGAGTGTGCGTGCGTGCGTGTATGCTGCTGTGCTGTACTATAATGTGTTGGTGATAATCTGTGTTGTTATTGAGGGTGTTATACTGGGACTCTCCTCTTATGACTGTCAGACACACTAATCCTCTTTCCTTTTCATGCATGCTTCTCCTCCTCCTCTCTTTCTCTCTGATGCTTTTCTGCAAGATAACCAGACTTGAGGGACGCCGGCCATACGACTCCAAATTTGTGTCTTAAATAGCCACTGTTCTACTCATTTCATTGTCTCTTATTGTTTTTGGTGTAATCAATGTCTTTTCAGTTCCAATGCTACACCATTTTCTCCTCCACTGTTCATATTTCCCTTCTGAAGTGACTGATAAAACAATAGTCGTTTTGTCTTTTTATTGACTGGTTGCACATTTATTAGTCTAGCTGTGTTTGTTTTCCTGTGAAACTGGGTGTGACAGGCACCTTATTTGATGTTTACCTGTAAACGAATTAATCATTCATAATGCAGCTTGTGTTTTTAATTAAGCCCCCACTCTTAGAGGGTGCTGTCACAGTTGAGCCTTTCTGACACTTTAAAAAGAGGCATAAACGCTTCTCTTTCTCTCTCTGCCACCCTCCTTCTCTCTGGTTCGATCTGTTCTGCAGCTGACAGGTAATTTATGAGCGGGAAAAAGGAGGGGGCTACTCTGACACATACCTGGCGTCAGCAGACACACACACACACACACACACACACACACTGGTAAATCATCACCTTGTCTGTGTAACTGATGGTTGAGATCAGAGGTCAATGACCAATACCTGACCTTACTTGATACCACAGATGATGTGTTTCTGTGTGGGTTTGCGTGTGTGTGCATCTGTGTGTGTGTGTGTTCTGCGTGTAAGTGTGTTTTAGTGTATTTTGCTGCTATCTTTGCTGAGAAAGAGTAATCAGTTTCCTTGTAGGGGTGATTTAATCTGTAGGTCACGTGCATGGATTCATCACAGGACAGATAGATCACTGTCACACACACCCCCCCCCCCCACCCCACACACACACACACACACAGAGACACGCACAGAACAGGTACTTTGTATGAGGTTAAATGGTTGGTCTAAAGGCAGAGCTGTGACGTTGACCTTAAGGTCACTGTGGGTACTTCTACATCCTACCTTCTTCGTCTCTCTGATTGTCCTCTGTCATTTAACATCAATGAAGTCTGAACAACAGCACACACGTCATCACTCATGCTGCATTGTAAAGGTTTCCTTGTTAAAACGCAGTTTTAAGCTGCAGCTTTATCTCAGTCTGTCTATGTTCCTGGATGTGGGAGGACTTCCCTCACTTCATGGAGTAGGATGTGATTGTGGAGCTATAAAGAAGCAGAAAACAGAAGAGATAATAGGTTCATGGTTAGTCTTGTTTGTGTCCTTTCTTTTGTGAAAGGTTGTTCAGTGTGTGTGTGTGTGTGTGTGTGTGTGTTTGTGTATTCTCTCACTACTGATGTTGCTCTTTGGGTAGTTAAGTGTGCAAGCACTGTGTATGTATATTTGTGTAGCCTCTGCATGTATTGTATTTTAAGTATAAGCTAAGAGTTTATCTCACTGCATCCAATCCTATTTTTCAGAGCTGGAACCTTGAGAAATATATTTTTAGCTTTTGTTGTGTGTTTGTGTGTGTGTATTCTCATTTAGTGTGTGTGTTAAAGTGTTAACAGATCTAGGCCTACAGTCAAAATGATAGTGGAGTACAATAACAGTCTTTGTCTCACCAAATTATATGGAAAAACCGTCAATCTCCATTTGTTTACTGCGTTCTCTTCTTACTCTTGCACTCCATTCCATATACATACACACACAACCTGACCCAAAAAGCAAAGGATAAGAAGTTACGGATTGGAAGGAAAAAAGGGTTTTGTTTAACAGCATGCATATATGACTGTTTGTGACTGTTTTGTTTTTTATTTTTCCAATTATAAACTATAGGACAATAAAGGGATTTGCTTGCTGTAGGGCTGTATTCATCTGCTTCTTTTGCTTCTTTTCTTCGTTATTTACATTCTTGCACATCATTGAGTATATAGTGTTTTTCTTATCTATGTCTTTTCTTTAATATTGACATGAAAGCATAATCAACTCTACATGTGCATATGTTTAATCAAATATTTTCTTGCTTGTGTGTTCCAGCTAGGGTATATCCTGTTAAAACACAGTCATATGTATCCATGTGTGCTGCAGGCAGGATGGAAGGCAAGCTCTTGACATTTGCCATATCATGCAGGCTTCAACCTTCTTTCATGTCAATTAAAGCAATTAAGAGATTAAGTATGTGAATGGAGATTAGCATGAATTACCATATCTCAGGGAGGGACTGGATTACTTCCTCTATTTCCTCATTTGTACTCACTCCCTCCTTTGGATGTATCTTATCTCAAATTCCCCCCTTCATCAAAAATTTCAGGGTTTCTTATGATTTTAAAGTGCATTTTGGTGTCTTTCAAAGGTCAAAAATGCACTCAGGGGGGCCTATACTATATACTGTATCTGTAAGACATTTGATCAAATATGACAATTTAATATGGAAAGTAAGTTGGAGACAATTTTGTTAACTCCATAGGAATTTAAAACAAGGAGCATTACTTAACCTGAACAAATAAATTAATGGTTTTGTTTTTCCTTAATGACAAATAAAATGTAAACAACAAACTCTTGTTGACTGCTACTGGCTCTCTGTCAACAGACTTGTGGTCTAATGTACCCTGTAGCCTGCCTCATACCCTCTGAAGAGAAGGAGGATACTTTGGCTGCTTGTACAGAGTGGAGGAATGTTGCTAATGATGATGATGATGATGATGATGTCATGTTATTACAGTATTTCAACATATCAGCTTCTGCCAACATGCAGGCCAGTCATCGCTTAGCTTTAATCACAAACACAGACCAGTCCATCCTCTTAACAATATCACCACCTCTTTAACTTCACAGCTGTCTGCGTTTCAGGCTGGCATACCGTCATGTCGCCTCATTTATCCTTTTTTTTTTACAGTCCAAGTCCAAAATTTTCATGTACATTTTTTTAATTAATCACTTGATAGTGATGCAATCAATAGTGACACACTTTTTTAAGCTTCCTTGTGAAAATTATAATACAAAAAGCAGCCATGAAGCAGTGATAATGAAAGAATGTGTCAAGAACCGGGAGAATTTCACAGGCTGTTATTGGAGCTGAGGAGTCGCTTCAAGATCTACTTTATGACACTATCATGTCAGCAGCCCAGTCTGACAAAACAACAAAACGAATTGGCCCAATTACACAATCCTGTGGATCCCGAACAGCAACTGGCATTATGGTTGACACATACACACATATATGCATGTGCATTATTGAATATAAGTTTGTGTATGTTATTTGTAGACCTATTGTGGGCTATAGGTAAAGCCATGAGTAGGCTATAGTTGTGTGTTGACTCTGGGAAATGCTAACCTCTCTACTACTGCTTAAATGTTTTATGATATTTAGTTCACCTCTTTTCACACTTTTGGGGAATGAATAAGACATGCCAAATTGATGTTTCCGTCAGTGTGTAAATTTGATATGTCCAGAATTTGTCATTTGCCAAGAAACACTTACACAATCTTTGTGTTTGCTTGAATTAACAAGCAGGTATGATATACATGTGCAAGTAAAACGTGAATGGGCAGGTCTCCCAAGGACAGCCTGTCTATGGAAATAACTACACTGATATCTGAACATAATTGCCTCTGTGCTGATGCTACAAGCAACAGAAACACTCAAATATTCAATACTGTTGAGAGGCACAACCCTTTTCTTTGCGTTCTCCATCAATTGAAACAAATCTTACTTTGTTCAAGTTTTGTCTACGCTTCTCAAGAATTCCCAACCAGAGAACACTGGAGGATCACCCTCAATCTTTTCCCATCATTCAAAATGTCTTGCCTTTTATTTACTTTCAATGAAGCATCTTCAGGCTTTGAAACACTCCTTATTTGAAAGAAAAGAAACAAATTTAACTGAACTAACTGAACTGATTCCTTTCATCCTGTCTGCTTCTTTTTTTCATAGTTTCTTTCTTTCTTTACTGTGTACATCTATTCATTTTTTTCCTGCTTGTTTTCCATCTCTGCTGAACAGAGGGCTAAAGTGCTTCTGTCAAACCAAAATAGAAGCTTGAGAAATGTGGTTCACACCTGTCACAAAAAGGATGCAAAGCAGTTTTTAAAGAAAGTCACATACAATGTAGAGGGAATGAAAGCCAGTTGGTGGGGAATGGTCATTTTAGCACATTGTGACCGCTAGAGTCCGTCTCTTTAACCTTAATGATTCAACAACTGTCCCTTTGAATGGGTAGAGACTGAGATGGAGCAAGAGGAAAGTGCTCATTTTAGCACTTCCTGCTATCTACTCCATCTCTTAGTAATGACCTCTAACCTCAATGTTTCATCGCATAGACAGCCGCAACACACACACACAAATGGCACACATACAAACTCACTCTATCAGGCTCCCAACTCTCCAGAGTGCTTTTACCTGAGAAAAGACTAATGCACCAACAAGCCATCCACCCCCACTTTTTGCTCTAGCCATTACATCATGAAATAGTGGGGGTGCAAGGGATCACGGTTTGGCATGTGTCATGTTTTTAGAGTCACAGATCGATCATTTTTCGGACCAGTAAAAAGGAAAAAAGGTTTAGGGTTAAATTAATTTTAAAATGTACTCCTTTATGCTCTGTCTGTAGTCACTACCATCGACGTATTATATGTATGATAATTTTATTTATCTTATCTAATCTATTTATTATATTAAGTAAGTAATATCAGCTCTTAATACATCTGTGGTCACCACTCTGTTGTCTCACTCAATGTCCCGCCCACAGCTCTATCTGATTGGTTACACCTCACAAGTAACAGCCTATCGTCACTGAAGGCCGCTGTGCTCGAGAGAAGAGAGACTGGAGCTACTCTGGCGAGAGTGGAGCTGTGAAGCAGCAGATACTTCCGAAGTTGCAATAAATATCACAATCTAACGATCTACTTCTGTGACAAGCATGTCCACTTTCCCAGTTAGACCACTGAAAATGCCCGAAGTCACAGCCAACTGGATTTCACTCAGCTCAGAGGAATGTGACAGCTTTTAAATAAGTTGCTCCTGGTGCTTCAGACTAAAACACAGCAAGCAACTGTCTTCTTGATCTTTTCACTGAAGCTCTCCAGCGAGATTTAGGAAATTATTACAGTGGCCATAATACTGTATTTCACACGATGGTTACATTTTGCAATTAATCAGCCATGGATGTCGAAACATGTGGGTGTGGGGATCCGTAAGGACCACAGATCAACAACATTCTGTCACACCCCTATGAAATAGCCTCTGACAAGTAGGAGACGGTCTTTAACTTTAGTGTGTTCAGACTCCTAAAGGTGTTATTAGGAGCTGTATGTGTGTGCGAGCTCTAACTGTCGATTTGTACAGATCTCAGTCTACAGGCTTCAGCTCCTAATCGCCTGCAAAATTGATTGTGTTGCCTCTGTCATCCATCACACCCTGGATTCCTTTGACCACTTCTATATTAGTATGCATATGCATATGAAACCTTTCAATGATGCGCATGCCATGGTTCCTGTCCTTTCTGTCTGTGTTTCTGTCTTTTATTTTGTGGACTTGTGCACACACCTCATATACTGTACATACATACACAGCTCCCACAATAGGTCTACAAAAAACATACACAAGCTTATATCAGATAATGCACATGCGTATATGAATTCATTATGCCTGCACACATTTTATTTTGATGCAGTCCTACAATGCAGCATGAATGATGGTGTGTGTGTGTGTGTTTGTGTGTGTGTGTGTGTGTGTGTGTGTAAATCTGTAGTCCTGGATAAAATGTATGCGTGTTGCTGAAGGCAGTACCAGCGAGGACAGTGGATCTTTCTGAGTAGGGTAAACATTGCTGAAGGCTTGACACTCTCCTCCAGTTTCTCTACCACCAAACGCCCCCAACATCCTTCCTTCTTCCTCTCAACGGAAGATGAATCTTCTGGTATTTGAAGTCCATTTTGATATTCCCTTTTGGAGCAGATCATCAAATCGCACACGCACAAATACACACTGACAGATAGACGCACAAACATGCATGCATGCCATGTGTCTGTCTTTGAGCGGGGTGTTGATGTGCAGTTGTGATCAGTGTATTATTGCTCCAGATCCAGTCTGTTTCAATTCCGAGTAACATTTCTAGCGTGCTTCACCATCGCATCACATTACATCAAATCTCATTACGTCTCTTGGGCTAGAGGGGCTGTCATCAACACCACCCCTGTGACAGACTCACCCTTTGTGGTCGACTCATTTCTCTCTATCATCCACCCCTATCATTTTTTTTGTCCCTGGCACCCTTACTTATCACTGCCTGTATCCTCTACATATGTCCTCCATTGTATTCCTTTATCTACTTCTATTTTTCCTCCCTTGCACTCATTTGATAGATTTATACACACATATATTCTCATATGCACAAGCAGAGGAGCAGACAATATAGGTGATAGACGGACTATGGAGTAGTAGAAATGACTCCCTGCTGGTTTGAATGCATTTAAGTTGTTAATAGCTCCAAGTCAGCATAATCCACTGAGATAAGCTCTGTATTATAGCAATGCACTAATATACAAACACACTCCTACATACTCCATGTACATACAGATTCAGACAGAGGGAGGTTCGTTATGTGTGCTTTTTTTCTATCCGAGCAGTATAGCATGAGTGGATTCAGGGTATTTACCTTTGCTTCAGTGACAGTAAGGCCCTTTCTCCATGTCTCTCCCTTATTTCATACTTTCATACCTCCATCCACCCCCATCCCAACCCCCCAAAACCTCCGCCCATCAAGTCTGTCTCATATGTTTTTTACGTCTCTACTGCATTTCAATAGCAGCATTTTTTGCCACTGCCAGAGTTCTCTCTTTATTTTTTAGTTTCGGGTGTGTGTGTAAGGGGAGCTGAAATGAATGTCAAATGCTTTTCGGGTCGTTTGTGCTCCCATCCAGAGCGCTGCCTAGACTGGTCCTTTTCTCAGCCACTGTGTGTGTGTGTTTGTGTGTGTGTCACACTGTGTTTTGTCACTCTGTAGACTATGCTGTGTCTCTAACACTAACACACTGGTAGCATGCCTTGAGGGAAAAGCTGCTCTGTGCTTGACGACCTCATGCTTTTCATGGGTTCCAGGAAAATTGTGGTTTTAGGAATTTGATATGCTGTTTGTGTGACTAACTGTAAGTGTGTGCGTGTGTGTGTTACATGGCATGGGAAAATGTGGAATGAAAAAGATGTCATGATGCTGACACTGTCTAATGACACTGTCACTCCTATCTCTTTGACCTATCACAGATAGAAGCAGGCTGTGAGACAGCGAAAGAAAAAGAAAAAGAGAGAAAGTGCTTCTAGAGAAGATGGTGTACACTTGCAAGAGAGTTGTATTTTTCCATGCTGTGCTGGAGTGCAAAAAGTTGAAAATATGTGTTTACTTCTGTGATGGGTACAGAGAGTTTTTCACTTTATGCCTCATTAGAGAGAGTGAGGAGGAAAGATGGAGAAAAACTGAGGGATGTAGTGAAGAGATGTGTGTTTGTGTATGTTTGTGTCCAGCATCAGATAGCTAGTTTACTAAACAGATAAACAGCCTTTTAAAGGCGACTTTCTTCATTCCTTTTTATCTTCTGTTGATGGGGAGGCACAGTAGATTATAATTCTGCTCTCTACATTGTACATCATATTCTGTTCCATCCATGTGGAAAATACTTCCCAATGTTCTTGTCCAATTACTGGCTACTTTGAGTCAGTGTTGTTTTGATTTCACTCGGCCCCTCAGTAGTTTTTGAACTGTTTTTATTTGACATGATTGTCTGTATATTTGTCCACACAGAGTTTAAAGTACAACCGTGTTCCTCGCTTTTTCCTGCAATTTGTTGGAGGTTGACAGCATATGCTGATCTTCGTTTTTCATAGTGTGATTGTCCTGACTAAAAGGATTGTGATAGACAATATTTGCCATCTATGTTTATTTCGCTGCAGACAAAAAAAATGCTTTCTCAGCTACCAGCCGGGATTTTTTTTTTGCTTTCTTCTTGCTTTGTGCAGCATTGGTGTAGTGCATAGCAGGGGTCATTAATTACATGTGTCTACCCACTGGGCAAAGACACATCCAAAAGACTTCAATTTAACGTCTTATTGTTCAGAAAACGTCCACTCGAGCAAGAATGAAAGTTTTTGCGACGTCGTTTTTAAACATATTTTAAACGTTCAATATTGATGTCTAAGTGACATCCTCACAAGGTTCCAAATCAACGTTTTTATGATGTCATTTTCAGACATCTTTTCAACGTCAATTACAGACATTCAGAGTACTTCTTTTTATGTGCTAAGTCAATATTTTTTTTACATCTTGCTCGGGCACCTTGGGAACCTGGGCCCACCGCAAAATTTCAATATATAGAGCATTTACTCTATCAGGTGAGCTAACTATTCTGACACGGGTAGGGGAGTGGAATACCATCTTTTCCTCATCAAACTTCATCAAGTAGTTTATTGTTATAAGATTGCATGACAAAACTTGGTATTCAATGAAACTGGTTCAACTGATGGTAGTGTGCTTGCTTGTGAGAAACTGAGCAAAATTCTTTTTAGTTGATGTTTTACAGTGTCCTCACTTTTTTAGAATCAGGGTTGCATTGTATTGTATCATATTGTTGTATTGTAAGATTTGTATTTAAATGAGGCAAAATTTCTAAAATACCTGATTCGATGAAGATTTAACAAAGATTTAAAATTACAAAATATCAAACATTCTTCAGATTGGTTCAAATATTGAACCTGTTTTACATGTCTGTAGGCCTCCTAAAATGGTCCTGGTTAGATGCTCAGATGTTTAGTTTTTCTTGCACGTCCACAGACATCCGAGAGGATATTGAAGCTGCTTTGGACATCCATAGATGTGCAAGAAGGGTCCCAGTCAGACGGTCAGATATTAAACCAATTTTGAAAGTCCACAGACATCCAACAGGGTCTCGAGCCAGACGTTCAAATATTGAACCTGTATTACACGTCCAAAGACGTCCAAAAGGGGTCCCGATCAGACATTCAGATATTGAACCAGTTTCGGACGTTTGGTGGACGTTCAAATGTGGTTCTGGACTGACGGACGTTTTATAGTGATGATCTGAACATCTCTCTGACGTCGCATGTTTGCTGGGTAAGCAGCAGAATCTTTCAAAGCAGAAAGTGTGGGGGCTGGACTTGCAAATAAAATAAAAAAATATTTAGGCCTAACCAGTCTATTATTGTTCAATCCATAAAGATAACTAGATACTAAAAATTCTCTCGGAAGGATGCAGTCCGTGCTCAATACAAAACTGACGGTTCAACAAATGAATGAGTCCTTATCTCAACAAAAACAAACTTCACTTCAGGAAGAAAACAAAAAAAAACTAGTTTGTGACTCATTGCAACAGCTGGCCAGTGAAAATATACCCAAGTGATTCCTCTTGTGTCTAAGAGAGAAGCTCAGTGATTCTCCGACTACTCCGGAGTCCAAGGAAGCCCAGCCTGAGATTTGATGGTACTGGTTCAAAATTATCACATGTATCTGATAAGCTAATATCTGCTTATAATAATGGGTAGCTAATTTATCAGTCAGGTTCTGGTCTACATATTTTACTTATTAAAAAGCTAATTTTATGGGGTGTCCTTGCTGATTGTTTTTTGATGTACCATACAAACATGATGCCCCTGTTGGCTATCCAATAAAGATAACCTCCCTTTAACCTCCAAAGCTTTCAAAACTGCTGATTGAACATTGAAGAATAAAAAAAAAAATAAATAAATAAAAAAACAAAACAGAAGGAGCCATTAAAGTGTGTGCCATACTGGTCAACATTCCCACACTTACAGCAATCAGTTTAGCCTTTCAAAATCCAATCAATGTAAGCAGAAGAAAAAAGCAGCACCACTTAAAGACAATATGGAGATGTTGGACAGAATTATTGCTAAGCTTTTATGAAAGCGTGTGGTGTGGTGTGGAGGAGCATAGAAAATGGGCATCCCCCCCCTCCCTCACCCCACCCAGGTATATACATATGGCCATGGTTATGGTAAATCAACCATTTATCTTCGAAAAACACCAAGATACAATCAAGATTAAAATATATGGTATGGTACATTTGCTACATATTCTGATAAAGCGTTTCAGCAGATATTGCTACCATGCACAGAAAATGAAAAAAAAAAAGTAATTTTATTTATTTATTTTTAGTTTCTGGATTATGGTATTTGGAGAATTTACAATGTGTAATTAGAGTGGTATTAATGTAAAAAAAAGTCAACATTCAGCTGGCTTAAAGGCAGCAACACACAAGGTGCTGCCCCTGCCCTCTGTCTCCCTGCCCTTGTTAATGGTTGTATAAGTTTGAGGATTGAGAGGCAGAGAGGTGATTGTGATATCCCAGCAGGCTGAGCAGCAGATGGACCGTTCCTCTACCCACACTGCCTCCCCCATCCCCACGCTGACATCACTGTCTTCATTAGCCGCCTCAGAGGCTACGACCTCATCTTCTCCTACCACGCTCCCAAGCCTCTCCCCTTCCTCACCTCTTACTATCCTCTTACCCCTTGGACTGCTTTTTTCTCGTGTCCTTTCGCTTTCTCCATTCTCTCTCCTGCACCTCCACCCGTCTCTCAACCCCTCATTTTCCCTTTGTCCCAACTCTCAACAATCTATCTCTGTCCTTTTCTCTGCTGCCTTTACCTTCAGCTGCTCTGCCCGAATCCCTCCCTCCCATACCTGTTGCTCCCTAACCCTTCCTCTGCTCTGAGTGCCTCCTCCTCTCTCTCCATTATCCCTCCTTCCCCCTCCATCTGTTTCTTTCTACAATTCCAGCCAACTGACCTGGTGCATGGTATTATCGGGTTTCCCTGTGGGGGTTACCTTTGTGGTCTCTGACAGGTTGTGTGTGTGTGTGTGTGTGTGTGTGTGTGTGTGTGTGTGTGTGTGTGTGTGTGTGTGTGTGTGTGTGTG
>JBBPCS010003546.1:0-12182 GCA_037974645.1 Hollardia meadi
TCTTTCTCTCTCTTTCTCTCTCCCTCCTCTATCTCTGTGTGTGTGTGTGTGTGTGTGTGCGCGCGTGCGTGTGTGTGGAGTGTGATGCGTAATGTACAATGCATGGGAATTGTCGCAGACAGGTGTGCCTGACAACGTGAAGGAGTTGAAATAGCATGAATGGTATTGCCTGAACTCAGTAGCGACCGTCCACGTCTGTTGCTCTCGATGTAAATTTGTAAATTCTAGCTGTTGGACAACATGCACCAATAGACTAAAAACAAGCAAATGATGGAAACATTTGATATTATATACTATACTATATATTACTATTTGAGCTGATAATGTTTTTGTACCAACAATGTGGTGGCATGATTCTAAAAATTTAGGAGATACTGGCTACACCTCATGTTAGCAACTTATTTAATTCCGGGTGTTTGTACCCTGGAGGTCTCTTTTGTAATGTACAGGAAGCTTCATTTTGTTTTACACAACTTGAAATATTTTGATACTTTGCGTTTTCTGTATTTGACATGTGTTTCTTAAGTCCACATATATTGTCAAATTGGTGAATGTTTTTTCTGTAAAAAGCTTGTGTTTTGTCTTCCACATTCTGTTTTTCCAAAAAAACCCAGGTGTTTTGTAAAACTGGCAGTGAAAGGTTTTTGTTCTAACGTATCACAGTTTAATGACACTATCAGTGTTTAGATAGGTTCCCTGCATAATTCTGTCTGCTAGACGAAATGAATGGATAAGCACATGCTTTTGTCCTGTGTTGTTGGTAGCCGCTACTCTGAGGAACACAGAAAGTGATACGGTTGTCTTTGTGACAGCTGCGTCAACAATAAAACCACTTGGAAACACAAATTTCTAAGTTATAATGCATTGAACTCACTCTCCCACTGCCCTGACAAATACGTTATTAAAGACTATAAAAGCGACATTTGTTTTTCTTCTTCTGCTATAGACTTCCTTCGTGAGGACACAATGATCGGGACCAGTTTCTTGCGGGTGGCAGCTCATGACGATGACTTTGGTACCAATGCAGCCATCATGTACTCAATGTCCAGTGAACAGCCGGAGTACCTCAGGGTCAACCCCCTAACAGGTTGGGTGTATGTCAACCAGCCGATTTCTCAGGTACACGCATACTACACACAGTTCCAGGTTTCTATTTAAAAACTGTACATCATAGAATTAGCTAAGTTTATAGGACATTCTGCTGTGGTACCAGATATTTCTAGCAACTGTGCGAATAACCTGTGCAAACCCTCATCTCTTTGGAATTTTTTTTGGCAATGATCTTCAGATTTGCACTAAAACAGCATGCTTGAAACTGTGCATCACTTCCAATTTGCTGGACAAGGCTATTGAGAGTGAGTGTAGGTGGGCTTGGAGTCAGATGGCTGATGGATGCAGAATTCTGTTTGGCCAATAATGCCATTGGGATTTATTTACAACTCATTTCAATGCAGGAAAATAAAGAGAAAAAATAAATTAATAATAATAAGGAAATATCCTAAACAACTAAAAATGAAAGAAGTCACATAATTGCACTCCTTAATAGTACAATGTTTAACATCAAACTTTCACGGGTGCAACTGAGTAGGCTAGGCTGTTGGAACTGGTGGTCGGTTATGCAGAGTGGTGTAGTCAGGTAAGTTACCAGACATCAGTTCCAACAGCTGCTGTATGTATGGTAATGCTCCCCTAAACAGGGTGTAAATCTTTAGGAGGCAGGGCCCACTGATTGCAGGTAACAATGTTACTTCTCCCAGTACGTGGCCAGAAAAGCAAATGTATTTGCATCCATGCAATTAATTGCTCACAGTGAGGGGGCAGAAGTCCGTGGCCAGTAGCAGACTGGCAACCTGAATGTGTGATAATGTTTTCACTGGAGCCTTTTCATTGACATCAGGAGAAATACCCACCTGAGAAATAATTGCTGATATTTTCCTCACTTCACTGCCTCTGACCCTTTGCTTCGATACCAGTCAGAAAAACAATCCTGCTGGGAACATTATCAAGCAATAGAGGAAACTGCCACATAGTCTGTGCTGGACAGCTCTGTGCCTCAGAAAAGCAAAAACTCACCATCTTTCAGTGCCAAGAGGCATACATGTCTATATCCTTTGAAATTTGCATCTTACATTCACACCTGGCACCATGCCAGTGTTTTTGCCTGAGAGAATGGTTCACAAGAACATATCCATATTTGAAGATACCAAACTTTTTTCCACTAATGAGTACAACTGCATGAAGTATAATGCACAAGCAGGCCCTGTATTTCAGCCTTTGCCAGTGTGACCATCTCAGTTGTCTTAATTGCTAAGAGCAAAGACTGTTTTTTAAGATTGCATAACTGCAAAAAATCTTGACAATATTGTTTATAGAGCCAGTCATGCAAAAACTGGCTCTGTGAAAAGCAATACTTGTATTTGTGAATTTGAAATGCCTATAAAAGGCAGAATATGTAAATAATTTCCATCACATGATGCATAAAGCAGAATAAAGTGTTAATAAAGTTATCTAACGTATGGCAACTAACTGACCAGGAGTACAGACTCTTGGTTAAGGTTTTGTTTTATGTTTTTTTCTTTGCTTACGAAAATAGATAATTTCCCCTGATTGCTATAGCTAAAGCTAAATGCTCTTGTAAGGGGGTTACAAAATTCTACTCTATCAATACAACTATCTTTAAGTATGTTTGTGTTTACCCTGATGTAGCCTATAGACAGTCTCTTTCTGCACAGAAGTTTGGAAATTGGATTGCTTGCTGAAATCTGTGATCTAGATTCACACTGTTTATCACTCTTTCAGGAAGCTAATATTATCACCACGTCACTCTAACTGGCAACATAAGAATAAGACAGTGAAATGATGTCTGCTCTTCTTTTGTGTGCCACACAGAGGACCTACATCACCAGAGAAATTGTGGCTACAGACGGAGGGAACAGGAGCAGCTCAGTGGAGCTGTCCGTCACCATCACCAATGTGAAGAACCAGCCTCCGCAGTGGGAGAAAGACAGTTACAGTGTGGTCATACCGGAAAACACTGTTCGAGACACACCCATCGTGGTACAGTGGGGTGGCGGGGTGGCAGGTCGCACACATTGAGCAAGGCCCCTAACTGCAACTGCAAAATACTGTTTGGCTCTCAGTGAAACTTCCCTGAGTAAATAAAAGGTTAAAAGAGAAGTAACTGCTTTACATGAAAAATTTAAAATGAAGTAAAATAGGACAAAATTAGATGAAAAAAGAGAACAAAATTAAATACAAATAGGAAGTAATAGTATTAAAGGGAAATACAGTTATATTGTAGTTAAAGTGCAACACTCAAATACAAAAATGCTCATAGATACTACTGAAACACAAACCCTGTAGGCATCACACTTGTGTTAGCATAAGAACATGCACATACATTTTTATACCTCCTGGAAACATTTTCAGTAGTGTTGTGTTGGCCAAGACTTTTGATTTGATTTTTAACATCACATATATAATATTTTATGTTTTGTTCACATAATTGAGTAAAGTGCGGCTCCTGCGCTGTGCATGCTGCTTTGCTAAACTAGTGTTTAAAAATTTAATCTTTAAAGGTAAAATCATTTTTTTTCAAAAACCTATTGCTACAATGTGAACATTGTTAACAGCACAGAGACTCAAACAACATTGTTGTGTAACACCTGGAGGCTTACATTTTGTCCTCCATCTTGAATCGAAGCACAAACAGTAGCCTTCAGCCATTGGACATAAGCGCAACATACAACATTATAATAGAGGAGGCGTGCACAGAAGCGTTTTTTCTATGGCAATATGAATATCAAACAGGAGCAACAAAAGTCATCTATAGTGCGTTATGAGGGCACTCATAATGTATTATAATGCATTCATAATGCTGTATGACTACACTCATAATGCTTCTAAACAGTCATTTAATATTATAGATGTGACTTAAAAAATAAGTTTAAGTTCACATACTTATTGACCCTCTTGACTAGTTATAAACTAGAGGTTGACTGATGTGGCTTATAATACATTATAACTACCTGTATCACCTATAGACACCTCAACAATCATCTGTAGCTCAGCCCAGAAGCTGCATGTTATCACTGCTCTTTAACCTCTTGCTTCCTTTTCCCTCTCCACTGTCATCTGTCAAATAACGACAAGAAATGGCTTATCTTAGGAGAGTAGAGACAGCAATCTATTTTGTGTAACACCATCTCAAGTTTCTTTTCACCACTTTGATGTGTCTCAGAGTGAATAGTCAATCTTAATCAATGGTGAGAAACAGCTGTGTGCAAACAATGTATGCAGTTGTGATGTAACTGTATTTGATTAGTCACAGGCATTGCCTTTTCATGCCACTAAATAATAATAAATAGTATTAAATAATCAACAGTATTTTCTAAGTATTTCTTAAAATAAATTTGAAAAAGTCAATCACTTGCTTATTAATGTTTAAAGCAAAAGATTTAAATAAAAGAAAAAACCCAGAAGAGTACTTGACATGAGAATGTGTGTGTTTGAACATGTCAATGTGTTTGTGAGTGAGGGGAGAAAAAGAGAGAGCTTGGTCCCTATCGTGTATTAATCAAGATGGCAGGTCAGTGTTGATTTGATGGTTAGGCACAGATGCAATTACTCTCAGCAGGTTGTAATAGCTCTACCATGGAAATTTGAAGTTTTTATAGCCTAAATCAGCACATACAGTAGTCAGGCATGTTTGCCCATTCTGCATGCCTGACAGGGTGTCTCATTATTGCTGCTCCTGTACTTTGCAGGATGAATGGATACAGCTAGGTCACACATAGACGAGGCGCATCACGTCCGAGATGGCATTTTTGATTTTAATTGGAGTGTATATGGCATTGGCTTTGAGTAGCCTCTCCTTGATTAGTTTAAGGAGCATGACGAATGCAGCGTTTATTCCATAGGATTTCACTGTGTTTTTGTCTAGTTTAAGATATACTGCATTAATATTTTAGTGTTCATTATTATGGGCTGTAAAACACTTTTTTTCCATTTGGGCTGAATATTTTTTCACCATTTAGAATGTACACTTCTCTTGAAGCTGAGCAGCAGCTGTCCTCATTTCCTCAGGATCACTGCCGGCATTTAGCATTTATTTTTTCCAGCTCTCAAAATTGACAATTGGAGACATGCTGTTAGTTTTCAGGATTTTGTTCTGTAGGTGATGTCTTACACCAGAAAGTAATCACAGATGACAAGTACATATAGAAGTAACTGCTCTTGTTCACATGACCAAATGTACGGCCATACATTAGTGTAGATGCAGGATAAACCTACTGTAGCTGCTGTTGAGAGATTATTTTGGATCAATTTTTTTTTGTATGGTGATTAAAAGGGCAACTCCCAAGAATCAGCATCAGTGTTACAGTGTTATTTTACATCATTTTAAACAACTGACAAACAAGAGAGTGGTGGGTTTTTAGCGGGACCAGTAGTGGCTAGTATGTCATTTTATATTGAAATTTCTCCTCCAATCATATTTTTTTGTTTCAAACAGACCATCAAAGCCACCTCCCCTCTCGGGGATCCCAGGGTAACTTACAACTTGGAGGACGGCATGGTCCCAGAGACCAACATGCCGGTGCGCTTCTACTTGACCCCCAACCGTGAGGATGGTTCAGCCTCCATCCTGGTGGCAGAGCCCCTGGACTACGAGACCACCAGGAACTTTATGCTGCGAGTTAGAGCTCAGAATGTTGCTGCTGTACCATTGGCGGCTTTCACAATGGTCTCTGTCAATGTCACAGGTAAGCCTTTGTCAGAAACTTTTTTTTTAAATTTGAATTTGTTTTAACAATCCCCAAAAGTTTTCTTTCAAGTTTTCTTTTCATTCCTCCATCTTACATTGTCTCTTGCGTAATAGTTCTGCATTAAATACATGATATTTTGTTAATCTTGGTGAAAAAGCTAAAGCCTTATTTTAGTTTCAGTTTGGAAACAAAGTTTTCAATGTGTGATTGGAAAGACAAGTTATGATCAATAATAATACCTAAGTGACCATTTCAGTTTCAATCCCTTAAACAGTAGAGATCTTTGGGAGATGTGATGACAGCTGTTTGACAATGGCATGAATGGATTTGTCTGCATTTATTATCAGCTTAAGTTGGGATGAATGGGACTGAACAACATTAAAGGTGGTTAGGGTTAGGGTTGGTTTTTGGTGCTGAGATTTGAGAGTTTGTGCTTATGAAAGAGATGAGCAATAGATAACTGTATCATCTGCATAGAAATGGAAAGCAGCATTTGATAAATTATCACAGAGATTACCTTATTTACATACATGGAGAACAGTAGTGGTCCTAGTATGGAACCGTGAGGCACACCATTTGATATAGGAAGGAAGGAAGAGAAACAAACTGGACACACTGTGTTCAGGCTGACAAGTAATTTGAAAACCAATTTAAAGCATGCCCAGATAAACCAATTTTATGGAGTCTATCAACGAAAATAACATGATCAACTGTGTCAAAAGCTTTTGACGAATCAATAAAGACAAAATAAGAGCTGCACAATATTTTTGGCAG
Source organism: Hollardia meadi (assembly GCA_037974645.1). Taxonomy (NCBI): domain Eukaryota; kingdom Metazoa; phylum Chordata; class Actinopteri; order Tetraodontiformes; family Triacanthodidae; genus Hollardia; species Hollardia meadi. The sequence goes on from JBBPCS010003546.1 coordinate 6,540, forward strand.
TCCAGTGACTCAATAATGTCATTCACCACTTTAATAGCAGCAGTTATTGTGCAATAAGCCTCATCAGTGAAACTGATTTTATAACTAGTCAAGAGCATCCATAAGATGCATAAGATATAACTAATTATAAGTCACATCTACTGTATAATGTTTTATGACTGTTAATATAGTGCCAAGCATTATGTGTGTTTATGGATGCCCCAATAGCATGCTATAGGTATAGTCTTCATACAAAGGGTTACCAAACGTTGTTGTGGGGCTTTGTGTAATAAATCTCACTGCGGCACACTGAGCAGCAGTACGGCTATTTAACATTGCAGGAACAGAGGACAAATTGAGTGTTTGAAGATTAATTTTATGAAGGCTGAGCTATAAGCTAATGGAAGAATAGAAAAGATTTTGTTTGATACATTTGCAAGATGGGTTTAATGGACTGGAAGTGAAGAGCAGCATCTGGCAGTATGCTTATTTAAAGACTGAATAGTCCAGTTAAGGACTAGTAGCTCATATATTGCAAAGTGCAATCCCCTAACGTCTTATTATTACACACAGTGTGTCATTTCTGCTGATAGGGGCTCAATAAAAACAATGACAGTTTGATGACTAAGTGAAGTAGCGTGGAATCATGGGAGTTGTCCTCATTGTTTAACAACCATCATTGCCAATGAAGATCTCAGGCAGTTCATGAAGGTTGTTTAAAGTTTTCTTCACATTATATTCGGTCACATTCGCCGACTTCCTTCCTCACTCTCTGACTCTCTCCTGGAAGTTATAGCGACAGGCGACTAAATGAAATGTGCCATTACCTTGAATTAAATTACAAATTTCTTTGGGTTTGAACATTGTTGGAAACATTTGGGATAATATAAGTACACGTCTCAACAAAATATACTGTATAATAAAGGGGTGGCCTTTTTTTTCTCATTATTTCACATGAACAGTGTCACTGTACTGGCTCTTTCTAAACTCCTTGCACAACACAACAGTTGTTCCACAACTGAGGCCATGAAGAGAGAAAGAATCAAGAGCATTTGGAAAGAACAGAAGGGTCATTCGCATCATAGTGCACTCTAAGTCCAGTTGCGTTCTAATTATCCATTTGGATTCATTAAAATCTTGGATTCCGCCGCTTCACAAATCCAAATCATTTGCAGAGCGTGCCAGCTGTTGTGAGTCTAATGAGTCCAGGAGTGCAATGTATATGCTTAACCCCACTGCCCCACCTCCTCTGAAAGAGGGAGACCAACTCTACAACTCTTATCTTTGGCTGAGACTGTTGAGTTTTTACCTTTCTGTCACCCTCTATCATGTCTATCATTCATTTAAGTTGGTTCTAAATATGATTACTACAGTCTGGTGTCACTCTGTTTCAGTTGATGCCTAGTAGCTAGGCTTAAGTTGCCATCGTTACTACTAAATATGGTGGCATTTGCTGGCCCCTTGTTTGTTGAACAGATACCCCGATGAAGACAACCTGTCGAAACGTTGGTGATTAAATGAACTGAAACGGAGCCATGAGTGTGCGGTGCTTTTTCTTGTTTTCTCATATTTGCTGGCCCCTGACCTTTCTCCTCAAAATAACACTGCATACCCCGCATGCCCCATACCCGGCATTTAATCCCCTTGCAACACACACACACACACACACACACACACACACACACACACACGCATGCATACCCCATTCCATCAAATTGGTCTTAATCCAGTGAGAAATAATTAATTCACACAGACCCTCTCCCTTTCTTGCCTCTCCTAATTTCCCCTTCTCCTCTCTGGCTCGCCCCTCCTCTCCCTTATCTGTATAATAAGAAAGCTCTTTGACTCCTCCAGAGGCAGTGCAGCTGAGGGAGGGAAGTCTGTAATGGATTTTAGGCCCCATTTTTAATTCATAAATTAAAACATTTGCTCAGAAGAACAGGGAAACTGAAGCGGCGTTATTTTTAAAGTGTTGCTCCATTCAAGTCATTTCTGTAGTGCTTTGGCCTTAAATCTGACTTCTGTTATTAAGAAGTTATGAGTCCATGTTCTGTCTCACTGGTTCTTGGTGCTAACTATTTTCTTTCAACCAAACTCCACCCTGTCACCGCGCAGAAGGAAACATGCATTTACTCATGGACAAGAGGCTCGTGCTCGTGACAGGGTGGGATGTAAACATTAATGTGTCCTCCTTGTCTGATCTGTAATGTTAGCTAGATTAGTTAGCTTATTTAGCTAGCCTCTCATACATGAGTAGATGCACGCTTCCTTTTGCACAGCTATATGGGGAAAAAAATAGTCCCTACATTAAACTGCTCACAACAAGGTCAGCAGTTTATAATACTGATTTACATCTCTAGATCATTTTCACAAGGCAATTACTTTTATCTTTTGTTGCTATGATTGTGAGGTAAACAGGAGACGTGTGGCTTTGATATTACAAAGGAAAACTATGAGCACGAAAGCAATGCAGTGCCTTGCTCGATGATCCTTCATTGTGTTCTTGCAAAGTTAGTTCATTGTAGTGTTTAATTATACTTAAAAGGGAAATAGACAACGTTCCCCCTCCTAGCGTTTTCCAAGTGCTATTATTATTGGTGCCCTGGTCACAAAGATTACCATTATCAACATGGCTACTGCCAGCAGCCTGGATACTGTCCAAAGCAAAAGCAACCCTAAGAATTCCAGTTTGACCTAGAAACTCTGGTCTCAGTGCTGTGATAAAGGCAGGGTAAACACCTGGCTGTATTAATAAGTAGGCAGGTTTTGTTACTTGCTGATCTAGTAGAGAGAATGTTGGTTTTGAACCCTCTGAAGTCCTGGTGGTAAGGGGAAACACATATCAACAGGGGAACAGATTTTGACACACCAGAGTACTATCCATCAAGTGAATGGCTGTCCGTTTGCTCTTGTTGTTGTTCTTACCTCGATTTTTATCAGTCTCCTTCATTGCCTTCTTTGCCATCTTCATCAACAAGGTTCTTTTTCTTTTGCAGTGTAGAGTTTCCATTTATTCCTCTATTACCTGGGGAGAGCAACTGAGGAGAAAAATGTCTCTTCCTGTTCTGTTCCTGTTCTGCAAAGGCTGATGGGCTACCTTGATGTCGTAAATTCCGCAAAAAGTCCAGCTGGTGGTAGCCTGAATAGCATAATGAAAACAAGCATATAGGGAACCTGGGGGAAATCTAAACGTCGATTATGTCATTTGTTCTTTAGCCATCACACTGTGCAATATATATTAATTTCATTTAAAGCAAAAAAGTAGTCAAGTCTATTGACAGCAAAAGTAGTAATATAGTAGTGGTAGTAATACAAAGTAGAAAGTAGTAGCAGACCCATTAATGTTAATTAATGTCACAATACCCTAGTAATGTTGATAACCTTGCTAATTAAAAAAAAGTTAAATGTTGATATCACGTCAATAATACACACATGGTAATATTGTGTTAATAATCCAGTGCCTCTCAAATAATTTCTCTTCTCGCTTTGTCATAATAGGTGGTCATAATAGTTTTGTTTGTTTGTTTGTAGAAAAAAAGATAGCAGGTTGGTAGAAACCCTGGTCTACCAATCAAAAATATTTTCTATAAATGTCATGTTAATATTATTATTGTGAAAAAGTGAAAATGATAATCTGGTATTGTGACAACCCTTATGTGAATTGTACAGGTTCAGTGGAAGACGATATAAAATGATAAATTCGAAGTGCTAGTAGCCTTTTAAAAGTTTATTCCATGCAGCACTGACTCAAATGACCTAATACTGAGATGTTGCATTGTACTAGAAACAGAAACATAATATCACTTTGTTTTGAGCACTTTGTTTTGATTGCAGAACTTTAAAAGCTTTCTGACATCACATCTGAAGAGTTGGGTTACAGACTATGGGTTTAAAAGATCAGAAATGTACAAGGGATCCAAGATATCAAGGGCTTTAAATGTAACCAACAGAATCTTTAAATGAATTATAACATGCAATGGAAGCTAATGCAGTGCAGCTAGGAGTGGAGAAATATGCTCTGTATGTTTGTTGTTGCCCAGAAACTATTCTGGTGCATTCTGGTCCAAATGTTGTATAATAAAAAAATAATCTAGAATTTAATCAATTTTATTTTTAGGCAATGCTAATCTAATTTAGCAACATTTCTTAGTTGCAGAAAGCATGAAATAGTCAGGGACCAAAACCAGAGCAGCTCATTTACAGGGATCAAAAGACCTTAAACCTCTTTTTTAAACATTGTTGGAGGTAGAACATCTAGATTAGGTGAAGACAGACGTAAGAAGTAATTTATTTAAAGGTTCAGTGTGTAGGATTTAGCGGCATCTAATGGTGAGAACGCATATTGCAACTAATACACCCCTCCCTTTCCAAGCGTGTCGGAGAACCTACGATGGCCATCAGGTCACAAAATGGAGTTGTCAACGACCGCATCGACTAGTTTATCAAGCGAAGAGCTCCGTGTATGTATATATTTAGGAATTGTATTTAGTTATTAGTCTGTAAAACTATAGGTAATAGCTGACATGTAAGATAGTGAATATTATCTTTACTTGTTCTGCATTGTGGTATAGCGGTAGCGGGATAGCGTTGGCTGGATACATATTTATTCACCGTTTGCTGAGTCAAAGTGCTAACCCGGTAGCATCACCGGTACAGAGGTTAGAAGAAGAGGGAGGGGGAGGGGGCGGAGAGCCAGAGGTGGCAGAGTAGCCTGGGCCAGGCAAGGGAGAGGAGCAAGAGGAGGTACCAGAGCAGCAGCTGCGGTGAATGATGAAGAGGAGAGTGGAAGCCCTCCAAAAAAACTGAAGAGAAGTCATGGAGGTTTGTATTTATAAAAATTTTTTCTTATATTCCTACCTGGTCTGTGAGATATGAATAATACTCATCCAACACAAAGTGTATTTACATTGCAGCTCTGAGCTCCACATGTAGCAATGTTACTATTGTCTGTAGTTTATGTAATCTCAGTGTAATATGAGTCCTCATTACCTGTGAAACGTCAGCGATGCTGCTGAATGATTCCAGAAATATCAGTTTCATGTAGCATATGTTTAGGAAATGCTGGACAGCCTATAAACCATAATCTGCAGTGCTATTACCATATTGACAACATAATATCATGTAACTTATAAAGGATCACCTGTATTTTTCCTGGGTTATTTCTTTAGAGACTTCTTCAAGAGATGAGTCTGGAGGAGCACAGGGAGCTCACCACCCAACTCCTGGAGAGGCAGCCAGGGCCACTTTTTGATGCCCTGATGATGCATCAGCGCAGGCATGGCGCCCCACCTTCTGCTGGGGGGATTACCAGGGGTACCATGGTGTACTTGTGGTAACTGTAGGGACATTCCTACAGACCGGCAGAGGAAATGCTGTGGCCAGGAGCCGGCGAAGTGTGTAAGCCAACTACCTCTCCCAATACTGCCTTGAAGAAGGTTTTTTACGTCTTCACAGGCAGTACCGGGAGGACTTGACAGTACTAGGCCAAGTTAGGGCGCCTGGGGATGACAAACGGGAGTACGCTATGCTGCCTATAGGCATAACATTTTTCGGCAGCATGGTTCTTTAGGCCAGGGAAACCGATCCACAGACACATTACACAGTTTCATACATCTGAGTTTCCTTCCAGGCCCTCTGGAATGTCAATACAGTACCACAAGTACT
>JBBPCS010003547.1:0-12179 GCA_037974645.1 Hollardia meadi
TCCCTTAGTTGTTTATTATCAGACACTTTGTCTGCACCTTTTGTTTTTTTCTCATTAAAGACTCACTATTGTTTTCGACAAACCTGTTTCAGTCTCTGCTTTGGGGTCCAAACAAATTACGATTCGTAACAGTCAGGTTTCTTACTTTGAATAATGATAGCAGCCTTATCAACACTTTTGCTACAGTGCACATGATCTGCCAAGGACAAGCGGAGGATGTTTGCAGTGACACATTTATGAAGTTGTTTCACCTTATTGTTCTGCAATGAAAATGCCACCAGTCGACCAAGTGACATGAACACGAGCGTATCATCTGCTGAAGTGATGAATCTGTCATTGCCACTGTCACCGAGGACAGGGGCGACCCAACAAACAGTAGAGAATGACAACTGCTCAGGCAACAGTAAATGCGTAATTTTCTGTGTTCTACCACACTCCATCATACTGATTATAATAACAGTATAACAGACCATTTGAAGAAGTTTCAACAAGCCAAAGAAACATGTGTTTCCTTTTATTCCATGGCGTGTCCACAGCCCTTTTCAGTCATGGAAAAAGTAACAATATCTGTTAAAGATGACTGACTGATTACAATTTCATTTTGTGTTGGTGTAATTGGTAACACAGTCAGAAATATGATTATGTCCCTTAATGACCGACAGAAAAATTTACTAACTCACTTAGTAACTTACTCACTTAACCAGCATTAGGTAGTTGATTTGCTCACAGGTACAGAGTGGTGCCATACAGTTTTCTACTGTGGAATATGGTTTAAATTATCATTGTTTTAATCAAGTTTATTGTGTATGTATGTATATGTATGTATGAGGTACAGTGGAGTGCATTGGTTGCCTGGTACAAAAAAGGTTTTGGTCTCTATAGTTAATTTCCCTGTTCATGACAACTGTTTGAGGGGTTAATTTTAGTATAACTCAGCTGTTTAAGTAATATTAAGGCTTAAATTATGCATAACTAAGGGAATGGCTGCTTTCAGTGACAGCTAGCTGACAGCTGTCTAGCTAGGCATCACCTCAGCTACTTCGAGTCTGAACTTGACTTCTCAGCCATGTTTGTGGTGTTCGAGCACTATGGAGAAATTTTCATGCAAATATCTGACAATCAATATGCATTCTATTGTGAGGTGTTTCCGATATACATGTGCTTTGTCTCTCTTGCAGTCACACACATAAACTCCTGACCAGCAGCTGTGATGAGGTGGTGTGCATTCCCGGAGAGACGTGGCACCAGTAGCAGAATGATACTGGGAGACAAAAGGCCCTCAGTGGCTTTAATTGCTTTGCATGCACGCGTGCGCACACACACACAAAATTAGAGGGAAAACATTGTCATTAGTCTTGTCCAGTTTCCAGGAGTATGTTGTAAACAAATCATTGTTCAGACAAGTACAGCAAGTGGAACAAAGTGAGAACAATAATGCCAAGGAAAACAACAGAAAACATCAAAGTGGTCCTTAATGAAAGAGCGAGGAGAAACGGGGATTGGAATAGAGAAAGACAAAAGAAAACACAATGTTTCAGACGCAGAGCAAGGAGTGCAGATGGGAGTGGAGAAGGAGGCAGAGTGGGATAAGAACCCACATGGCTCTCTGTGAGAGAAAGGACAAAAATAAACTCTGCTGCTCATATGGAACATAAGCAGGGCTGCCACTGTGCCTTTGATATGAAGTTCCATGACTTTTCCATGACTTTCCATAATGGACTAGAGGCACATCTGTGCACTTTTCATTTTCAAACTTTTATGGTTTGTTAAGCCGTTTCTCAACCTTGGGCAGTGTAATATGTGGATGGAGCTTCTGGGTCTGAAAATTGAAGCTAGACCTGCATTTTCTCTAATGGCCAGCAATGGGCGAAGCCACTGGTTTCAAAAAGAAGTCTGATTGTATGTAAGCTGATGAGAAAATGACTCTACTTCTCACTTGATTTATTACCTGGCGTGGCTAACTTGCGATTGACAAGTCACTACTGCAGCGTGTCAGATCGAATCTGGATAGACGGATAGCAATGTGCATCCTCCCCAGCTCCTCTCATCCAAATATAGTCACTTCTAGCTCCAAAAGACCAAGATGGCCACAGTCATAATGCCAAACTCAAGGCTTTAACACCACAAACCAATGGGTGACATCACAGTGGCTATGTCCACTACTTTACATACAGTCTATGTTCTCAACCCGCAATGATTTATTTTGGGACAACTGACCTGTTTCATAATACAGCTGAAAACCAGCAGCTGTAACAACCATATAACATATTTTGCATCGTGTGCCAATTAATTTGAGTGTCCAAAATCTGTGAAACACAAACACAGTCTGGTGGTGGGACCCTGTGACATATCAAGGCTCTCCCCTCCAAACACAACAGCATGGGAGATGGAGAGAGATGGTGTCCTTCAGCTCTCTAACAGCGAGCAGTCAGGCAACACACAGGCCTGTCAGAGAGACGTCCAACCATGACTTCCCCCTGGAAAACCTGTGTGTGTGTGTGTGCGTGTGCGTGCGTGTGCGTGTGTGTGTGTGTGCGTGTACGGGCTCGACTGTTAATCCCACACTCTCCCAGGCCTGACTGGCGTGTCTACCGCTGAGCGCTGCGTTTGCCTTCTGTTGTTACACAGTAATGCTGTAAGCTAATTGTTGATGGTTTACTGGGGAAAATTAATATCACAGCCTGAGCCTAATGTGTTTAACTTGATTGAGATTAACGTCCCTTTAACTCACTCTTAATACGTGATGAAGCAGCGCTCTGGCAGCCGCACCAGCTCATCCGATGATGAGATGATGGCCTGAATAACAATGGATGAATGAGTGAAAACGAGCCTGAATGGCGGGGAAACATTAAGGAGGAATCGTTAAACTGTAACAGATTTTTTGTTTAGTTCTGGCATATTTCTGTGTGAAATGTTATTGCATTAAAATGCAAGAAATGTCTTTTCTGCTGTGCTCTCCATCACACCCCACACATCAGCCTTTATACTACTCTATTAAAAAGATACTTCAGGTTTCAGCCAATTTCACAGCTTGTATTAGCTAGAGAGAAAATGAGTTTTAAGTTATGATAAGTTGGTCTTTTTAATGCACACCATTCAGTTTTGCTCTACTCTACTCTAGCTCAACTCTTCTCTGCGGTCATGCATCCTTAAGGAGTACCAGAAGGCTTTTCTCTAAAGCCAAGCACAGATAATTATTTTCTTATTAAACTAGAGAAGAAGGAAGAGTTATTTCTGGCATCAGAGGTCAAGAGGTGTTGGAGCATTTTCCAGAGTTGGATAGACACGAAACTCTCCCAGATGAATCATCAGAGCAAAACATGAGTAAATGCACTCAAACGTCTGGCTCTTTGATTAAAAGTCAACGATACAAGATCGTGAAATAGGATCATTGTGGTTGTGTCCAACCACATTCAACGGTTTACATCCAGTCAGATCCTGGGTCAGTTTTGAATACACCTTACAGCTATGGCACAGACACTGACGCCACATAACGCTGTAGTATTGTTACAACTTTCAGGAGAGTCAACATAATCTCGCGGATAAGGCTGAGACAGTATTCAGTATCATCCAATTAAAATGTGTCAATGTCCGTACTCGTGATGACAGAAAGTCATGTAGTCATGTAGCTGACTTAAGTTTATTTATTCAAGTTTATTAAAAACTTGTTCTGTAAGTAGATCTATTGATCTGAAGGCTGTCCTGTAAATAATTTTCTAATAAATAACAGCAACTTCTGATCAACCCATATCAATTTCTGACTTGACAAATTTGGCTACAGTTTCTCACACTCACTTCCACTTTAAGTCCCGCCTGTTCCGAGTACAAATACGGAAACAGATTTATTACATTTAGTTGGTTGAACAGAATGATGAATTCACTCGTCCCTCCTAGCAATCCTGTGGAAACCACATATCTCCAAGCAGCACTTTTAGAGCATCACAAATGGTTGACCATGTGACCTCATCTCCTGTCTGCCTCTATACTATCAACTTTACAAAAGGCAAAAATGCAACATAAATAAACCCTTTTTTAGCCTGGTGACAATACATTTTTGAAATAATGGGATTTGTGGGATTTTAACAGTTTATTTAGCTTCCAAAGTGTGGAGGGTTTTCTCAGCTCATATACAAAATCCACCAATTAGGGCTGCAATTAACGATTATTTTTATTATGGATTTTTTTCAGTTCATTGTTTAGTATTTGAAATGTTAAAAAAAAGGCATTCAAAGTTTCTCAGATATTTAAATAACTGTCATACACAGCAAAGAAAAACACCAAATCATCACATTTGAGAAGCTGGAAGCAGAGTGTTTGGCAATTGACTAACTGTTGCAGCTCTGTCACTAACTTTACTAACTGTTATGTCTCTTGCTGTGCTGCCAAATATTGCCCAAAACCCCAGAACTATGTTTAATTCCCAATGTTTCCATGTAAAATATATAGGTAAAAGTGTTTATGATGCAAAAGCAACTGTAATATTTTCATTTGATGGAATTGTGCAAGCGTAAAAAACAGACTCTTGGGTTTGAAGATTTCATCCAGTGTCAACATCATAAAGAGTCCATGAAGAGCAGGAACAAGTGGGTAAAGAATAAACATGATACTGTGAGACAGTGTGGACAACCTTAAAGAGGAAAACTCAGTGTTAGTACTAATGTACATCATGAGCCTGGCTGATGATGAGGAGGAGGATGATGACGATGACAATGATGTAAGTTATATTATTAATTAACAATTACCTACAAATCACTACATCCATGCAACAGTTCAGAGCCTGCAGACAAGGACTGCCTTGATTGCCTGCATGTGTGTGTGTGTGTGTTTCCACATCACACTTGTGTATGTTGAATACTGGACCACGATTGGCTTCCAAACTATTTGGAAGGACCCGCCTCTTCAAATCAGACTTTCAGTGAGCACAGAGAAAATTAACACTTTCAGCAGTGAATGTAAAAACAGCCTTATAGTGTCAGACTGTGCACAGACATCATTCTACACAGAGAAGCTCCAACATTCAGCTGGAGGAAGAAGAAGAACAACAACACAGTTTGGACTGGAGGGGGACTAATTGTTGCAAGTCAAATAGGAATCTGACCAACAACTTTCAGTCTTTGAAGGTTACTGAGACTCAGACATATTTCGGTTGATTCTGAAAGGTATTGAGGTTTAATACCCAGCCCTAGCTGTCACAGCTGACCGTGCCTGTCACTGACATCACTCCTCTCATATGTCCAGCCTCTCATCTACTTCCTCTCCAGCAGCAGTCAAAGGATGCTCTGTTCAGCTGGCTCTTCCAGATGGGGCTTGCTGGGCTGACTCGCGCAAGAGTGTGGCAAAAATCACAACCTCCCCCACTGACATGAAATATGGAGCTGGATGTCAGCATCAGATGGGAAATGGGCTGAGAAGGTCGTAAACCTCAGCAGCAACTAAAGCGTCAATCTCTTCCGGCCTTTCGGCCTTTAACGAAATCCTCCTCCTGCCTGATCTCTGCTCTGCTGTATGACCTCTCCTCGCAACACAGGTGACACACAACCAGAGGTGGAGAGGCTCCCACTCAGCTGATGTGTTAGACATTAAAGGTAATGATCCCCAAACATGATCCTCACTTCCCACCCCAGCCCGCCCCTTCGTGGGTCTCTGTGACCTGCAACCTGAGCACAGGTGAGGGTGGAAAAGCATGATGTCACCATGACATCAGTCGGTCAGTAGGTGAGGGGTCTTTCCAGCAGCAGTGGAAAGTAACTCAGTACATTTACTCAAATACTGTGCATAAGTACAATTGTGTGGGACTTGACTAGAGCATTTCTTTTTTCGGCTACTTCAAATTTCTACTCTATTACATTTCAGAACGAAATAGTGTTGTTTTACTCTACTACATTTCTATACAGAGTTACTGGATACTTTTCAGATGAAGCTTTTACCTAAAAAAAGCATGTGATAAGCTTATGAATGCAACCGATTGTTAATATTGAAACCAGTGGTTCCCAACTTTTTGGGCTTTCGACCCCACATAAAAGAGGCTGTGTGTAGTTAGGGGCCCTCTGACAACTTTCAGCTGTCCATGAGGGACATTTCACCTATGAACTTTGTCTTCAGTGCCCTTCACCAAGGCACTGGAAAAGATCTGGAGTTAGTCACCGGGGCCATACAGTGTCTGCCCACTGCTCCTCATGGATTGCTTAAATGTAAGGTACATGTTTCACTACAATGTACTTAGTATGATTATGTGACAAATAAAGCAGCTTCATATTCTTCTTCTTCTTCTCAGATGATTTGAGTTACTGTTTGAGGCCCTGAGATGTTAAATTAACCAGTATTTCACAAATAACTGCAACAAAAATGAATATAAATGATGTAGCAGAATGTTTTTCATGTCTTCTACCCCATTAATCATCTCATTATGCATATTCAACCAGTATTTTATTTCATGCAGAGCAGTTGACAACTATACAACATTTATGGGGTTGGCCACATGTATACACTTATTTTATTTTCATGTGCTATTGTAAAGTATAGTCCTGTGAGCATTCACCATTCTTTTTTTTTCTTTTTTGTCTGTGTAAGCATACTGAGATGTGAAATACAATGTAAAACCGGAGTTAAATTCCTTGTATTTGTACACATACTTGGCCAATAAAGCCGATTCTGATTCCGGTGACCTCTCAGATTTATCTTGTGACCCTTTGGAAGGGCCCCGACTTTGAACCACTGGTCTACAATATTTCACAATATATCAAGTAATTACATAAAAGTGCCAGTACAATAATATAAAAATACTACCTACTGTACAAATAAAAGTTGTGCATCCTACTTAAATAAAAGTGCATGGCCTAAGTATGATCAGCAAAATGTTTGCCTAACTAAAGTATCCAAAGTAAAAGTACTTGTACTTCTGTGACTGATATATTATTATGTATGACATTATGAGATTGTACTGATGCTTCATTGCATAATCAGCATTTTAATGTTTTAGCTGGTCATGGTGGAGCTAGTTTTTAAGTACAGGGTCTGAGTACTGCTTCCCAGTGTAGACCAAGGTTAGTTACTGTTAAAGATAAGAGTATGCCCTGATGAAATTCACGTACAGTTTGAGGGTGTGTGGCACATTTGTCTGCAGGAGATCACTGTAACATTCCCACACGATCACTGTTACTACAGACTTCCTTGCCATGGTATTTAATCCTTCAGAAATGTACCAAAGCTCGGTCTCCTCAAGCTGCTTTTAATTGCATGTTACTACGAGTCTCCATGCACCTGCGTTTCCAGTCACACATGAAGCCATGGCTCACCTTGCACACAGCTATCCTGTCATCTGAGAATGTGGTATGGCTACTTTGAAAGCCAGACAAAGGAACTTGAAATTGCGCACATGTGACGCGCCTGAAAGGACGGCAGCAGGCGCGTGCCACAAGATGCGCTGCTGTCACATCCGGCCTTGGAGGACACATGGACCAGTCTGCACCTTCCTTGAGGTTTCCTGGTTTGTGGAACATGGCATCACCAACACTTAAGTTGACCTTTTACTTAGGAACATTTGTGATTACTCCTGTGTTTCACTCCAGCTTCACTTATTTATGATTTTCCACTTGTTGAAACATTTATCAACGACCTTACCACAAATATTTTGGCAGTGTGTCTTAAGGTGCTATTTTACACCATCATTTGGCCATCTTGAACTAAATGGTTTCAGTAAGGTATTTCCAGTATATGCTCATATTCAAGAGTAAAATTGAGCCAGAAAGAACACAACCATGTCAGGGTGGGATTTATTTACCTTAATGATACTGCTCCGGCGAGGTGCCGCCTTCACCGAATCCAGGAGGACGGTGTCGGTATCCTGGCCACCACCGGGGAGGATGACACCGCTCCGCCGGCCGCGGGACGCTCTCGGCGGGATGTAGTCCGGCGCTCCGTCGCTGCACAGCCCGTCTCCACATCCATCACGCTCAGACATGTCGACGAGAAGCAGGGCGCAATTTGACACACCGAGAGAAGGGAAGCTAATCAACTCGTCGAATCAGACCCGAATAAAGTTTGACTCGGATGTGCGCTGATGCCATTTAACGGAGAAATTGGTTCTTGCTTTCCCGAAGCATCAGCCGTGCAGCAGTTCACCAGCAGCTCCGCCACACTGGAGAAAAACCAACCACTCCAGTTTGGTTAATTGTGAACAGATTGCCAGAGTCACTGAGCAGCAAGCCGTGTTGACTTCAGGCTACGAGTCTGAGCTGACATCCACAGTCCATTCCCGCTCCACTAAACGCCTCACTATTGAAATCAGAGCATCACACGCAGGTACAGTATCGACTTGGATGGACGCTGGACTGGTGCGCTCGCCGGATGCGCGCAACAAGTCCTGACCGTTCCCGGTGCTGCTTGTCCTCGAGGCGGTCAAGGCGCAGTTTGTTCGTGAAAAACACGTCGAGCCTCCGTGCGCGACGAACAAACGTTGAAAGTAAGGTGGTGTGGGTGAAAACAATGTTTGAAAACAATCCAAGCTCAAGCTCCCCGAACCCCCGCTCCTTTCTGCCCACAATACATCGATGTCCAAGTGCAGAAAGGGGCGACCTCACGCTGCGGCCGGCGTCAAGTGAAGAGATCTGTTCAGCTGCCACTGCCGAGCGCACCGGACTGACTGGACGGAGCCGCCACGGTCGTCTCGGTTCTACTCAGAGCAACAACAGGCGACTTTTGACGAGGATGGGGAACACGATTGACAGTCGCACCGCCTCTAGCCCGCCACCCCTCCCTCCATCCTTTCAGCAGGCTCCTCCCACATGCTGCCCGGGATCATGATTGACACGCGGAGCGGCCAATGCGCTCAGCTGCTGGCAGATCTGGAAGAAGTCAGAGGCCCTGATAGGTGAACTGCCGAGTCCCAGAGACTGAGAGAACCTCCTTATCGTCTCTGAGAGCAAAGGGAACACTAGTAGTTTGTTTTTGATTTTTACTCAGGTGTGTCCAAAGCTTTTAGTCATTGTGTCTTAAAAATGATGTAAAGTAGTCTAGAGCAGAAACAATTAGTCGATTAATCAATAAGTCGAGAAAATGAATGGGCAACTATTTTGATAATCAGTTCATCTATAAGTCCGTTTTCAAGCAATAATGCCAGACGATGCTTTTCATGTTTTTCCCTATCTTACACATGTTTGGACCGGTGCTGGACAAGAACAGTAAGGTGTCCGTTGTCTTATAAGCCAAACAATTCTAGGCTAAATGTTGCTTATTCGTTTAAACGAACAGTTGACCCAAAAATGAAAATTCCGTTTTTATCTCCTCAAAACAAAGTCAGTTGGAAAAGTTGGGTGAAGTTTCTTCGTCCTCAAAACATTTGTGGAGCTTCACAACAAAACAGGGTTGCAGCACTTTCCTTAAAAACTGAAGCAGATTGAGACTTGTTTTAAAACTTTAAAAAAATAATGGGAAAAAAACACATAAAATGCCTCCATACAGCTCATCTGTCATAATCCAAGTCTCCGGATCCTGAACTGATTTGAAGAGACACCTTTTTAAAGCCAAAATCTTCTCTTTGAGGGTGAATGCTTTCAGTTTTGCAACTACAGTGAAGATTTCACCTTATTAAAGGGTGTAAACATCATCTTTTCAAATCAATTTGGGATTTGGATTGACTTGGATTGCACTAGACAAACTATATGGACTTATGTTATGTATGTTATGTCATGTTATGTTATGTTATGTTATGTTATACTTACTGTATGTTATACTTATGTTGTTGTTTTTTCAGTTGTCCAGCCAGTCTCCAGCTTCTCCAGTTGTTTAGGAGAATGCTGCAGGGCTGTTTTGCTGTGCAGCTCCAGAAATGTTTTCAACTTCAGCCGACTTTCTATCAGCATGGGGGTGAGGAGATAATGACTGAATTTTCATTTTTGGGTGAACTGTTCCTTTAATCAATAACAAAAATAATTGTTAGACTAGTTGCATTGATAATATAAAGCAAAAATAGCCAAATATAAAGTCATCTAAATAAAAGTGAAAAACACTGTCTTGCTACTGCTGGTACATTTTTATGTAAGACATTTACACAACCAATAATAGATACATAGATGTGCATCTCAACAGTTCCATATAGACTACAGTACTGACATTAGGTCAGTGAATGAGAAAACACTCACATTGACATCCATGCTATTAGATGAAAAAGGCATTGTTTCAAACAAAAAAATCAAATCTAACAAAAACATAACACTGCCAAAAGACTGGAAAATTACTTTTCTTTAAAGATCCCCTCCACACATGTATTAATGTACTGTATATATATAAAACCTCGAGTTTGTGTCTGATTGGTTGGACACAAGATGTCTCCTCCTTCACTGTAAAGTCCGTTCTCAGTGTTTGTGCATTGGAGGCTTCAAGTTTCCACATCACACTTGTGTTTGCTGAATACTGGACCAGGACTGGCTTCCAAACTATTTGTGATGTGATGTAATCAGATTTTCAGTGAGCACGGAGAAAATTAACACTTTCAGCAATGAATGTAAAAACAGCCTTATAGTGTCAGACTGTGCACAGACATCATTCTACACAGTGAAGCTCAAAAAGTCAACAGGAGGAAGAAGAAGAACAACACAGTTTGACTGGAGAGGGACTTTAAAGAGTAACTCAACACCAGGCAGAAAAGCAGTGTTTTGCTGCCTACTCTGGGTGAAAGCTTCAAGCCTTTCACCTATAATCACTGACGGGTGTAGTCTGAAGTGTACTTTGTTACACCTGTAACCACACCCAACAGTGATGTCACCGGGTCCTGGAGTGCACCTGTACTTCACTACAGTGAGGTGAGAAGTGAAACCACTGAAGGTCAACAGGTGGTGTTAGGTTACTCTTTAAATAAAGAAATAAACTGAGCATCATGTGAGCATTCAGCACAGGAACTGTTCCCTCCCCAACTGTGAACAAGACGAGATTTACATACAGTATATCATCTAACTTGTCAAGGACAGCGTGGCTTTAAAGAAATACACAAAACCAAAGAAGTCTTCTTTGTTGTGAGACTGTCTTTATATCCTGGGGATCCATGTGAATTTAGATGTCTGCGGTGCTCGCCTGACCTATGGCCTCGTCTTATTGTCCAGTTGGAGTTGGTTCAGCGTGACAGGCAGACCAGTAAAGACTGGTAGGCGGTGTAGCAGTATAATAAAAGTGTAATACATTATTCATTACTATAGCAAAATTGCCTTTTCTCCCTTGGGCCCCTTCCATGGAGGTCAGAGATCAAGGTCAGGGAGACAGCAGCGCCCCTGGAGCAGGAAGGGATTTAGTGTCTTGCTCAAGGACACATCAGCAGGCTGGATTGTTGTGCGCACACAGATACTTGAACCCTGGTTGCTGGTGGCTCTTCAATACAATTCCCAATCAGGTGGTAGGCCTACCTTAACAGCTGCAAGGGAGTACATGGAAAGATGGTGGAGAAGCTCAGCTATTGAAAAAATATAAATTAACCTCTTCCTGTGTGAGGATATCCTTATAAAAAAGGATTCTGTGGATCATCTAAGATGTGCCACTTTTCAATCTTGCAAATTAGTCTCTCATTGTCCATGAAATGTGAAGGACATCAGGGTTGATAGTGACATTTTTTGAATAGGTTGGAGCTGGAGCAAGTGCACACAACTTTGCAAAAATAGAAGCAGGGCAAGAGATTTTTCAAAGAAGCGACATGCTTCTCAGCATGTTTGTTGACACAGCGCGGGCAAGGACATCTTCATTAGGAAAAACTGAAAGAATCTCATGTTTGCTTGCTTATTCGTATCACTTTCAGTTAGAGTCATGCTAGTGGCTAGCTCAACGCAACAACATATGGAGCAAGATGTGTTAATGAGGTAGTACATGAGCTCATTTGATAGGCCTGTGGGGATATATCGGACAAAATAGTTGGGAACCACTGCTCCAATACACCATCTTCAGAAAAAATCTTTGTCTTTACTATCCTTTACTTTATGGGCGTCTGTGGCTCAGGTGGTAGAGCGGTCGCCCAGTGATCGGAAAGTTGGTGGTTCGATCCCCGACTACAGTCTACATGTCGAAGTGTCCTTGAGCAAGATACTGAACCCCAAATAGCTCCCGATGCTGCGCCATCGGTGAGTGTGAGTGCATGTGTGTGAATGGTTACAGCTTCTGATGATGGTGGCACCGTGCATGGTAGTCACTGCCACCAGTGT
>JBBPCS010003548.1:0-12178 GCA_037974645.1 Hollardia meadi
TAGAGATGTCTGCCTTCTCTCCAATATAATGGAACTAGATGGCACTTCGCTTGTGGTGCTCAAAGCACCAAAAAAAACAAACAAAAAACATTTGAAAAACTCAACAACAATGTTTCTTTGCAGAGATCATGACCCGGTTACTCAAGATAATCCCAGACCAGACAGAGGGCACCTTGTTTCTGTATGTCATAATTATACTCTCTTCTGTCATGGCGGAAATGTATTTCTGTCCACCGTTTTGGAGAGTGTGTAATTTTACTCTTAAACATTAACTGGCAGCTAATTTAGTTAATCCTACTTGATGGTGCTGACTATTTACTGGTGTTTACCAACTCACTAGCGCAGCTTTTCTCAACCAGTGGGCCGGGGCCCACAGGTGGGCCTCAGAGCATCATCCAGTGGGCCACAGAGGCAGTGCTACGGCCAAATGGTTCGATTTTTATCATCATTATAATATTATTATTATTAGGCTATTATTTTTTATTTGCAAAGCTAGTTATTTTTATATCTAAAGGTGCTCAAGAATTCACATACATAAAAAAGGTCAAGTGTTCTGCCACAGCTAGCTAACGTTCCCTTGGATGCAGTGGCACAAAATGGCCTTTGAAACGAAAAAGTGATGTTGGAGACAACCCTGTGCCAGTTAAAGCTCGAAAGAGTGTATTGAGGAAATATGACAACAATACATTTGGATTCATAATGGCAGGTAGTGATACTGAGCTGAAAGCACAGCGTGTTGAATGTGGTGAAATCCTGTCACAGCCCAGATTTTTTTTTTACCCATTCTTTGGTCATGTTTTCTCATTTATTTTTGTCATTTATTTGAGAAGGTGGTTCTCAGAGATTTATGACAATCAGAAGTGCGCCTAAAAAGTTGAGAACCCCTGCACTAGCACTTTAGACACAGGTAACTGAAATTTTCACTTAAACTAACTTGTAGTCTCGACTGTATGTCTGTGCAATTTTGTTTTCTGTCTGGTGTGTGACACAATATTCAAACAAACTGAATGTACATTATTCATTATTTTGATATTATTAATGTAATTATAGCATTAGTCTTTTGTTGTAAGATTCCATGCTATATTCTGATTGAATATAGGTTATTCAACAGGTTATGCTGTAAATGAAACCGGTGTATGGTAAATCTTCTTCCATTTGCTCCTTTTTAATTTGAGCATCTCTGCACGGCCCTGTGAAATACACATAAAGAAATCACACCAAAAATAAAACACACCAGCCACAACCCGTTATCATTTATTTATCAGTATTGTTATTTATTTATTTTGAATTCTTCTTTAATATTCACAACCACATTTCACTTTCACCTCCACTCAGATAAGGTATTTTTGCACATATCAAAATATGGATTTAATCATTCATCAATTCCTTTGCTTCAAATCTAAACTTTGTAATTTGCAATATGTATTATGCAATAAAACTTACAATAGTTTGTTATAGACTTGGGGAAAGTTGAAAAGTTCAGCGTGGTGGTCTATGGCTACAGCAGCACAGAACACATTTTGATGTGCAGAGACTTGAGCCAAACTAAATATTCAGGCTGTTTTCCTTCACCCTGCTGAAGGCTTGGTGCTGCTCCAACCGGTATTTGGAAAGATAAAAGATGCAGATAAAGAATTGGCACTTTGTTCCTGGGGAAAGTAGAGGACATCAGTCTCAAGACCTGTTAGTACTTAAATCATTCAATGAAAATCTCCATAGTGCAGCAAATTTTGTTTTCGATTTTGTCTCATGTCATATCGAAGTTCAGAGGGTTATTCGTCAACGTATTGTTCCTCTTAGGCGGGATCTTCTTCCTCCAGGAGAGTCAGTCCTCTCTCTTGTCTTCCTGAGCTTTCTTCCATTTGTCCCAGTGAAAGGAGTTCCTTGAGGGTCTATGGATAAAGGGTGCTTTATGCAGTAAAGACTGTAAAACTGCTTGAGACAAGTTTGAGTTCTTTACAGAGACCTGGCACCACCCCGCCATCCCTGACCGTGCTCTCCGCCGACAAAAAGCAAGACTCCGGTAAGATGAGGGGAGGTTAGCTCTCTCCCGATTCCAAAAAAAAAGTTGATGTAAAACATCAGAAAACACTTTTGGTCAGGTGACAAGGAAGCATAAAACACTTGCAGAGTAAGACTGAAAGCTGGCATCAAAGAAAACTGTGAAAACTCAATAAAAAGAAAAAATAAATAAAAGCCATAAATAGCTGTAAACTATGGTATGGTTAAAAAAATTCTGCATCAAGGTATTTGTGAAGTATATATATCATTTTTTGGGTATAGATGGTACAATCTATAAATGTATAGTCATCTGATTTTTAAAAGTCTGAAATATTAATATTATTGATATCTCTCTCATAGACACCCTTGTTAAAAGTGATTGTTGATGGTCCGACTGTTCCTGAGACTTCATTTAAATTATACACATTATGCAATGTCATGATATTCAGCTGCAGCACCGACACATCACAGCTGCCCTCTATAGGTTTGTACCGTTGCAGTGCTGTAGCTTTTTCGGGGGATATCTGGGGGTTGTATCATGGCATCTTGATATGTAAAACTATAACCATCTCGCACATTATTTCCAGATTTTCATCACTCTCTGATTGTGTTGTAGTAGACTGTTGTAGCTTCGGTTGCACCATCATGTCTAACATCAGCTCTGATGAAAGGGGCGCTAAATCACTGTGCCTAAATACGAACGATGCAATCTTACAGCTCCAGTCCATAGCTCTTCAACGTGCTGTTAGCACCCAGATAGTCAGACACAGTGAGTAAGGTGTGAAGATCAGAGATGATGCCCACATGGTCTGAGGGGAATGTTTTTTGGATAGATTTACTTATCTCCGTGATGTACAGCCGGTCTTCATGTGATTAATGACAGTGTTGCACATGAATTACTTTATGTTGCGGTAGATCCCCCTCATTGTTCCAGTGACGGACGGCCTTCAGATATTTCCGGCCAGCGACCTCTGCTCTGGACATAAGTGGTGACAATGTCATCCCTCGAGCTGCAACAGTAGTATGGCTATAAACCACATTAAAACAACCAGTCGTCATGTACAAATGTAAAAATCAGTGAACAGTTTGACTTATAAAATCTGTGTAGTGGTACTGAACATTTTGTGCTTATTTCAGTGTATGAGTTGATTCCACTGGAGACCTAAACGCAGTCAGTCCAACAGAAGCTGAGGAAAAGGCAGATTTAATGCACTTTTAATTGAACCATTATGTGTTGGACCTCTGGGCATGAGCAGCCAGTGAGGCCCTCACATCTATATTAGCATTGCAGTATCTATCAATATTACTGTGCCGATTAAGGACTTTAAACTCTGTAAATTGCACTAATTGGAGTTATTTGTAAAGCAAATAGAATGAGGCTGCCATTAAAACGCCCCAGGAGCATTTTGGGTGAGGTGGATTTGATAAAGCGGCCACCTCTGTGTTTCCACCTTGTTTCCCAGCTCTCTATAAATGATCCAGAAAATGTCCTAATGAAGAGTACAGGTGGGAAAGTCATTATGTATCCTGGGGGTCTCACTATCACTGCATGTAGGGAGAAGTGCTCTATCTGTGGGTGACCTGGAGAGAAAAACATTCCCAGCTAATAACCGCCCTCAGAGCAAGCAGCACGGCTGACTGAAGCCTAACTAACCCCTGAAGAAGTTGGATTTCTGAACACCCCCTCCCCCCTGGAGCCTGTGTGTAAATGAGGCAAGTCTGTAAATGAAGCAAGTCTCTGGCCATTATTCTATTATGTACACCTGATAATGGATCTGGGTTATTTAAGGAAACGTGAGAGAAAGTCATTTATTCTCCATTGTTCTCCATCAAGACCACTGACTGTGCCTCTTTGTTACCCGACGGCTTTCAGACTGTGTTCATTTTCTCGTAGACAATATGAGGTGGCTGACAGTACAAAAGATCTTCATCTGAAGTAATTTATGTCTATTACTCACTTGTTTGTTTGTCTTGAAACAATTATTTCAACCTGTTTCTAATAAAAATCGGCTTGTTTCAGAAAAGAATGTCCAAATCTTTGAAGAAGACAGATTGCTGTGTTGAATCAAGAACATTAAACTTAAGTTAAAGATTCCCTCAGCACCTGTATCAAGGCAGACATAAAAGTTCTCTAATGTGTGTCTGACATGGTTATTACCACATTAAAATTCCTTCTCCCTCATTAAAAATTCCAGAATATATGAATATACAAATATTCGTCTCCAGTGCAAGATGACTGCACTCGTATCCGGGATATTTTGGCTTCATTTTAGTAGAGTGGGGGGAAGTGGAGATGTGGCGGCCATCTTTATTTATGTCAATGCATTGGAAAGATTGAAAGAAAACTTAGCTCTCCATACTTTACAGCTGTATTTTCAGCACACCTTCTTATGGGAAAAGCATGGATTATTAAAGGGACAGTTCACCCCAAAATCAAAAGTACATATTTGTCCTCTTCCCTGTAGTGCTATTTATCCATCTAGATAGTTTTTGGTGCGAGTTGCTCAGTTTTGGAAATAGTTCCTCCATGAAACTGCTCACAAGGTCTGTGGATTATCTTGACTAACCAGGTCATAATTTCTGGAAAGATACATTGCTGTTGAGTTTTTAAAATGTAGTTTTTGTGAAGTGCCATCTAGTTCCATTACATTGGAGAGAAGTCAGACATTTCTACAGCTGATATCTCCAAAACTGATCAAACCAATCTAGATGGACAAACAGGTAAGAGGAACATTAATATGATTTAAACTACCAAAGATTATTTCAATCACAGATTTCAGAACAGTTCTACACAGACAGAATTATGCATTGATTGCACAGCTCATACACAATGCTGTGGTTTACTGGCAGTGTTCTGGGGCGAGGCACGAATAAGTCCTTAGCTCAAGTATGAAACTCAAATTCTGCAGGCTGCAATCAAATGTCTGGTCAGAGTTATTTCATTGAAGTTTCTTTGATTTGGTCCTGACCTCGTAAGAAGTGCTTGTTTAGACAGCATTTAACATTTGAGACGGAACAATCCAGTGCCATGATATTTTGATTGAAATCCAACCCCTTTTTCCCAAAAACTTGGAACACTGTGTAAAATGTGAATAAAAACAATGCCATCATTTGCAAACAAACTGTGTTTAGCAACAATGGTTTTACGACATGTTCCTGAGCCCATGTAGTAACATCTTTAACACAATCATTTGTTTGACATAGTGGTGAACCTCGGTCCATCCTTGCTTGTGAAGGACTGAGCCTTTCGAGGACGCCTCTTTCATACCCAATCATGATACTATCACCAGAGGGTTGTACTACAAAATAAGATTAATGGGTTAGTGAGGTATGTTGAGTCTAAAGCCAGAGTTTTCAGGATCACAAAGGTGGCTCTTTCAACCTGCTTAGATCACCATGGTAACTGATGCTGAACACATAACCTGGTCCAGAGGAGGTTATGTTCAGAGTTTCAGATTGAAATTGTTTATTAACAGCGCTGCTACAATAAGAATTTACATGATCAGCAACTTTCTGCCAGCATCTCTCTCTTGCTTTATTTGCAGCAACAGTGTTGCTTTTTGACGCATTTTTTTATATTCTTCATAGCTCTCCATTATAACAACCTGTTCCTCTTGACTGAAGGATGTGGCACGTGATCACTTCATTTTGTGCAGAAGAAGAGTGAAATGACGCACCAAACACCCTTTTTATGGGAACGCGCACACAGAGCCTGAAGCAGAAAGTCTGAGTTAACAAAGAAAGTTGATAATCACGTTCATGATACTCATTATCTCTGACTGTGGAGAAGAAGCTGCAGCTAAAAAACTTGACCTAACGTGTGGGAGTGTTTAGACAGAGGCCCAACAATGTGGTGCTCTGTAAACTCTGTAATCTGTAAAGGCCGTATCACAGCAGTACAACTGCTACAGACAAACACCTGAAGCAAAAGATCCCGGAGCACTTTGTCAAGACAGCAAGACAGCGCCGTCTGTCCTGTTTAGTTTTTGCCCTCACCGAATCACGATATAGGATGAACAACACGCAGAGCGGCAGAGTAGAGTAGTCCCCACAGTTTATCAATCCATGCCCTCAGATTAGTTAAAAGTCATTTCTGCACCACAGCTGTTATTGTAACACAAAGTTACACCATGCTTCATCTGATGTTGTTCAGCTCTTTTGTACTTTCTCTTTACTTTAATGGTCATGTATGAATGAGAAAATGGCTCAAACGTTACAGACTGTTCATACCGTCTGTAAATCGTTTCAGTTACGTTCCTCGCCCATTACTGATGCAAATACATTTACCAATGATTATCTTTACTGCATATTACACAGTGATGAAATAAATCCATGTCATAACCATTTTGAGTTTAAGTCAAGTATTTATTTGTTAAGAGAAGATGGTTGAATAAAATATTGAAATATTATTTAGACAAATTCTACTGTTAATTGTAGGGAAGTTAATTGTTAATCAAGAAATTAACCAAAATTATCTTTACAATAATCGCTAAATTAGTCTACAGATTAACCAACCAATAAAAAAAACCCCAAAACAATCGTTAGGTTAATCAATTAAAAAATAGCCGTTAGGTGCAGCCCTAGTCATCTTCTCAATTTGAGAATATAAAGATAACCGAAAGCAGATGCAGCTCCTTCAGTGAACACCATTACACCAGTAACCAGTGACTTACGAGCAGAACTTCTGTCTCCCCCTAGTAGTAGTTTAAGTGATCACACACACACACACACACACACACACACACACACACACACACACACACACACACACACACACACACACACACACTGTCGAACTGCATATGAAGCCATAGGCTCCGACATGCTTCTAGTTGCTGTAGCTTGTAGCCCATACTGAAGCATACTCAGTCACTACGGTTGCTCCCTTCTTCTGCTCTGGAAAACCAATCTTTGCTAAAGTGCATCGCTACTGGTGAGCCAGGCGGGAAAGTTACCACTGGTTCACACACTCTGGTATACTGTGAAATACAGAGAGATTTATCTGGTGGCGATCAGCTTAATCAGCATTGTGTGAACTCCTTTGGCAAGGGCTTGAAGGTAACAGACATTCATTTATATGAAAAAAGTTCCACATTCCAGGTTTAATGCTGGAATTTTCTGTGACACCAGTGTGCTTTGGGACTAATGTCAACATTGTACGAGGCAAGGCACTGAGTATTTACAATTTTTCAGGGTTTCAGACTTTCTCTCTAATACCTCTGTCATGATAAGCCTGTTTCGGATAAGCATGCTTAAATTGATTTCATGTGGTTATGCCCACCATGACTTCACTAATGTCCCACAGTTTACTGGCCACTTCCTTGTCTGTGGCCTTGTCCAGCAGAACCTGAGGCCGACAATCTGCAAAGCACTTGCCCTGCACACCGTCCACATCTGGGCTGCAAGCCAAATAGACCGCAGTCTGAGCTCCTTCCTCAGGGCTCTTAAACAAGCCCCAGGAGAGCAGCTTAAACAGGGGCTTAGCCAACACTGGGACGTGAACATGCCTCCCCAGATTAGTCCTCACTATGCCTGGAGTCAGAGCATTCACCGTGACTCCGCTGCCCTCCAGTCGCTGGGCCAGCTCACAGGTGAACAGCAGGTTGGCCAGCTTGCTGCGGCTGTACGCGAAGGCCTTGTCGTAGCTCTGCTCGCTGTTCAAGTCCTCAAAGTTAATGTGGCCGTGCTTATAGAGTCTGGAGGAGACCACCACTATGCGACTGGGATCCGAGCGTTTCAGTAGGTTCAGCAGCAGGTGGGTGAGCAGGAAATGGCCCAGGTGGTTCACCCCAAAGTGCATCTCAAAGCCGTCCTCTGTCGTGGCGTAAGGACACTGATAGATACCAGCGTTGTTGATCAGCACATCTAAACGAGGCTCCTCCTGTTCAGCAGCACAGAGGGCATTATGAAACACATCTACAGACAGTCCTCGTGCTTTTACTTAAAGAATAGGAGCTGTAAGAGACTTTCTGTGACTTCCAAACCTTTCTTATATTGTCTGTTTCAAAGGTCAAGACAGTGCTTAAGATTTCGTATAAAACCTGCATATGAAAATATACGACACTGTTCTACATAATATAGAAAAGTTATACTGCACTTTAGGCTTATTCAATTGGCGGCCTGCAGGCCACATTGGGCCCAATAGCAACTGCTGAGTGGCCCAGTATACACAAAATCTGTAAGCTACATTTAAAGTGTATTTGTGTCTCGCACACATATACCTATAGATGTGATGCATATTAACTGTATGTCACCATATATGAACATTGCTATTTTTCTATTGCATTAATTTGTATTTGTTTAAAATTTGTATTAACCAAAAACTAAAAAAAAGGTTTGAAATAGACTGCTGAAAATCTCTCATTTCCTGGCTTAATAATCAGGCCCAATTGAATTTGTAATTAATGCTACACATGCTTCACATCATGCTTTAATAATGGCAATAGGTCTAGAAAATATTTATGTCAGGGTTGTGTTTAAATAGAATGATAGAAGGCATATGCTGACACACAACAACTGAAACTAATCAAAATGGGCTCAAATGGTCTATCCATATCTACAGTCATGTAGGTGTTATGACAGCTTTTTTTGGCTAAGACACCAAATGTTTAGGTGTTTTGACTTGATATTATTATAAAAACGTGTGTGTATATATATATATAGCTTATTTTCAATCAGATGGAAGTATTGCTCTAGTTCAGGGGTGCCCAAAAGGGCCGAAACTGAAACCTAAAGGTGGGCCATGGGCCAAAAGCAAGCTAGCACCTCATGTGTTGTATTATTTATTTTTATTTTATTACCCCACTTTGTTTAGCCCTGCTCTAGTTAATTAACTTCAAGCATTCAGTGATGTACAAGTCACTAAGTTAGCTGTAAATTTAAAAAAAAATGTATAGCTGATTAACAGTAACATGCCAGCTCTCTGTTTACAATGACAAGCACAGTTACTCCTAGTCTTTGAGAACTCCATTAGAAAAAGATCTGTCTCTACTAAATCATAAACCAATATTGACTTGTCAACTGAAAACGTGCTTCAGATTGTTCTTCTGTAAATCGCTGTGGTGCTCTTCAATTCGGCATTCACGAGATCTCATGAGCAGCAACTATTTTGCTCAAATCTAAAATGAGCTAAAAATTAGCTAAAACTTAGCTTTGAATCTCAACGTTTACTAGAAGAGATACTAAAAACGACAGATGTATAAATGCGTGATATTTTTTGGAACTGAATGCGTGCCAAATGATTTTTCTCTAAACTGTTAGTTTTGCGTTAATGTTTTTGTTTTTTCGTGGTCACGTTTATTAAACAAAAAAACCCACAATTTTTAAATGACGTCTGGCTTGACATTGTTTTCACACAGGCACTTAATTTCTCAGTCACCAAAGCAAACTTCGCTTCTTTAAAAAAACCCCCAGCTCACCACAGTAGTTACCTTTATGATGTCCTGACAGAAAGTGCGTACAGATGTGAGCGAGGCGAGGTCCAGCTCTTTGACGACTAGCTGTGTTCCGTCTGCGCCAGTCTGCTGTAGGATCTCCCGAGCTGCCTCCTCAGCCCTGCTCGTGTCCCGGCAGGCCATTATCACGCGGCCCCGGAGCTTCACGATGCCGGCTGCTGTGGCTTTTCCTATCCCGCTGTTGGCACCGGTCACGATCACGGTCTTCCCATTCATCATTTCTGCTTCATGAGACACCTACTGAGCTGCTGTTTATAGAGTTCTAAACTTCAACAGCGAACTAACGTTAGCTTCGTGACTGCACAACACAGAAATACTTCATTACCCACAATTCACAACGGGTGACAGTTGCCTTTGCGAAAACTCGTACAAGTGGCTTTCAACCATTCACCTTGACTTCGGTAAATAACAACGCTATTCAACAAGTCGCTGTTTTTCATTGTCATGCCATTGTAAATTGTACTGTGGAGGTATATATTTAGTTAGCTGCTTTTATTAAAAAAAAGAAACTTTATTAAATAAATAGTGCTGTCCACAAAACTTCACAATTATTAGGAAATTACTATTTTATTTAAGACCATTAACTTTAAACACGTACTGTCTGGAATAAAATTCTGGTAGATAATCACTTATTTCAAATTCAATACTTAAAATACTAGAATCAGTTTGTTTTTTGTTTTTTTCGTTTGAGTTTTTATTGATTTTCTTCCCAAACAATCAGCTTACATTCATATGAATTATGAACGGCTTACACTCCCAAAATTATACAAGTCATCTTTCGAAACATACACACTCATAGAATAGAATCAGTTTTTAACTCCCAGCCCCACAAACTTTCAGGAAAAAAAAATGGTAGGCCTATGTTAAACTAAAATTCTGCTGTAGCCCACAGCTGCACTCTGCTTGGTGGCCTTAAACAGATTAACACTGATGTCACAAACTTGGGAGTTGTTTTAGACTCTGATTTACATTTTAATTACCATTTTTAACAAGGTCACTAAAAAAATCCTTTATTCATCTGAGGAATATTGTCAAACCGTTCTTTAACTTAAAAACACTTGCTCACGCTTTTATTATGAGCCATTTAGACTATTGACTCTCCTTTTCTCCTGGATTGCCTACTTTTACTTTTTTTTATTAAGCTTTACATGACCTGGATCCTCTCTACATTAAAAATGTTCAAGTCCTCAACCGTTTTTCTTTTAAACTTTCTTTATGTTGTCCAATAAAAGCATCAGTCTTCTGTTTTATGCCCCTGACCTGTGGAACTCACTGCCTCTGGATATTAGAATAGCAAAATCTCTTGGCATTTTTAAAAGGAAATTAGTGATCTGAATTTAGTTTTAATCTTAAGAGGAGGAGGAGAAGACGACTCGGGAGAGAGAGAGAGAAGAGGAGAGAGAAACACACACACCTTTCTTCTCATCTCTCAGTTTGCACATCCTCGACTCCCCTCCTTGTGTCTTACTCCCACCTGAGATGCAAGGAGAGTGGAGGAGTCGAGGGGCAGACACGAGGAGAGAGGAGTCGAGGAGACAGGTGTTTAACAAATTGAGACAGCCTCGCTTCAGAGCCGTCAATTTAACATGACAGCAACTAAATATGACAGCTGTATCATCTATCCATGGTTTTGTTACAGCCTACCGCTGGATTTAATGATCTCTGTCACATGAGGATCATGACAGCTTATATATTTATTTTTAATTCAATTTACAACATGGCATAACGTGACGCAAGTAATATCAAAGTGAAATGTCATTAATGAATGCAGTTAGAAAGCCTTACGAGGCACAACATGACGCTGAAGGGCAGACAGTTCATCTTAACTAACTGATACATCTTGTGAATATAAAAGGAACATCCATAGAGTCCTGCTCCCACGGTGGTTTGTATATTCCAGCTGTATGTCACACCTCTGTTATGTCACAAGTGTGAAAAAAGACTTCGGCAAAGGATCCTCGTTCTTTGCTCCTCCGGCCAGCCTCCTGATTTCTGGTCACAGGCAAGTGGACGCAGGAGAGAGGAGGCACAAAATAACGAACTGAGAAGAGGCCACAGCTTGCAGTTTGAGGGAAACGAACAAAACAACAGCACAACAAAGTTAGAGAAATGCATTGTTTATCAGAAGTTCACGTTTGTAGTGTTCTCATTGGCTGGACAAGCATAAACTACGAGAAACATTTCACCAGTGTGTTTATGCGGTGGGTGTATGGGTGGGAACTCAATACCGCGGCTCCACTGCCTGATCACTACTGAGCAGGCCCTGGCTACAAATGATGATGGCAAGATGGCAGTGCTCATATGCAGGACGTTTTGGCTTTATTTCTGTACAGTGGGAGGAAGTGGAGAATATTTATGTCAAATGCTCTTGCCTGCAAAGTGTACTCTCTTCATTTCTTTGTGTTTTCTGTATTTTCTTTGTGTTTTCTGTACTTGATTGTGTTTTCTGTATTTTATTTGTGTTTTCTGTATTTTATTTGTGTTTTCTGTATTTGGTTGTGTTTTCTGTATTTTATTTGTGTTTTCTGTATTTTATTTGTGTTTTCTGTATTTGGTTGTGTTTTCCGTATTTTATTTGTGTTTTCTGTATTTGGTTGTGTTTTCTGTACTTGGTTGTGTTTTCTGTACTTGGTTGTGTTTTCTGTCCTTGATTGTGTTTTCTGTATTTGGTTTTGTTTTCCGTATTTGGTTTTGTTTTCCGTATTTTATTTGTGTTTTCTGTA
>JBBPCS010003549.1:0-12177 GCA_037974645.1 Hollardia meadi
CACACACACACACACACACACACACACACACACACACACACACACACACACACATACACATACACACACACACACACTAGAGGTTTTACTGACTCTAATTAAAATCTTTCAATTTCTTTCTCCAAAAACCCACACAGAGGAGGGAGGTGTGATACTAGCACAAAAAATATGAATACACCCACCAACAGAGCTTCAGGAAATAACTCCAGCTGGGCCCGATACAGAACATCATCCAGTGCTTTGGATCCCAGTTCAACTTCCCCATTACACCTACACATAGGCACAAACACATAAGACATGTAAACACAGCATATGAGTGTAAGATACAGATCAATGTTTCCAGATGGATTTTTAAAAATCTAGTAGCGCTTTGATCTGCTAGTCGCGCTGGTTTTTCTATGTGTGGGTTGCTTGTTGTTTACATGAGGTTGCACATGTACCCATGCAGGTGAGTCACACTGAATGCCACAGGTCCCTTTTAACAGCTTGATTATCAGATCAGAGCTGAGACCGTCATATACTGCACATATTAAGATGTGTATAACTAGAGATATCAGTTAAGGACAACAGACTCCAGTTAGTGAGTTTTGATGCCAACTGCTTATGCTATATTGTGATTTAAAAAAAAAAGACAATTCAGTTGTAACAACACAGCAATGTAAACTGCTTCATACTGCAAAGTGTGCTGACTGAATGATTGCAACAGTCCAACCTCTTTTTCAACAGGTACAGTATGTTAAATGTGCAATGTGTAAGATAGCTGACTGTTGAGTATCTTTCCCAAGTCGTCAAATACTGATGCTTTGGGGTGACAGGCGGCCGGACCCACCAACCCAAAGCCTCGGTATTTGACGACCTGGGAATTGGACTCAACAATGGACTATCTTTTATAAATCATTATTAGAACAACTCAAATATTGTCAAAGAGGGAGGACACGTGGAGCTGATTTTAAGAAAAATGTTTAGCTGAACACGCACTTAAGAGAAATAAAACATGAAAAGTTAAAGGTGATCAGTGAGTCTGTGCTGCGATGGTCTGGTTGTGTGTACACTCACAAGGCGTAGTGTATCCCTGTGATGAGCTGAACCAGGAAGTCTGATGTCACTGTCAGCCGTGTGCTAATGCCTTTGTAGCGCCGCATCTGTTGCCGTGGGTAACCACATATACATACCCTGGAGGATAGCCAATAAAGACACAATAAGGAAGCTTGTATCAATGAAATAGGGAAGCTTCAATCAGGGGAACCACTCTAATGAGCTACTTGGCTGCAGCTCCCTTTAGGGAAATGTATTCCTCGGTATCATATAATACATACAAACAGGTATCATACAAGTTGCAACAAAGCAGATTCAACTAAAACGGAAAGAACACCTGTGCATCTGAAGCTTTACAAACTGGTATATACTGTACACAGTTGAAAGGCAGCAAACTGTCTGGGGAAAATCATAGCTGATGACTTCTCTTTAGTTCTGTGCTTATCAGAGCAAAGCTCAACAGCAGCTGGAAGATTACCAAAATCACTGAGCTGGGATGTGTCGACATCGCAGGGATGCCAAATAGCAGGTATCTTGGCTCTCTCTGGCATTAAAGTCTATAACAGGATCAGATAAGCAAAATGCTTGCAAAATAGCATTTGTGTGTGTGTTTCTGCATGTGTAAGTAGCCTCCTTAAAAACATCAACAACAAAGAATGACATAAAGCTCAGCATGATTATGTAAATGTGCGTATGCATAAGGTCCTCATGGCAAAGTGACGTTGCAGTATAATAAGCTGTGCTGATACGTCTGTGTGGTGTGTGTTTTACCTGGAGCTGAGCTGGCAGAGGGACTGGAGGGAGGTGGAGGTCATGTAGCTGAGAGCAGCGTTGTAACACAGCAGCAGGAAGGTCAGCACCTCAAATCTCAACAATACAAACATAGCCTTAAAATAGCATGTCTTATGTTCAACATGACATAAAAGAAAAACATTAAATCAGAAATTTGCAGACGGTTAACTGCAGTTAAGTCCTCAATTCAACCACAAACTGCTTTGTACAACTTTTTTTTTCACATAAAGTAGTACTCCCAAAGGCCTATAAATAGACTCTGATAAAGATCTGTGTAGTTCCCTAATTAGATATCCAAGCCAATAACTTTCAACATCTACTGCTACTCTGCGGAGATTAAGATCAAAGTATCTCTGCATGATCTTAGAAAGCAGCCAGACTTGTTTAGTCACATAAGTTGGAGGGGAAAAAAAGATTCATCACATATTTTATATATTCTTACCAGGAGGTTTTAAACCGTATAAGAAAACAAACAACTGAAAAGTTGAAGATGTTTGAAGACCACCACGACCTTCACAGTTTGGCTGCAGTGCGGCTTCATTACATTAATTAAGAAAACCCCAACAGCAATATCACAGCTTCAAATAAAAAACAAAGCAAAGACTGCCATGGGCCATGACTGACGCTGGTGCACCATGCCTAAACATAATTGGCCCTGGCAGCAGCTAAACTCTGACAGTTGTGAGGACAGAGGTCACTGCAAGTGGACAGCTTTTTAAGCTAACCGCATTTAATTAAATTTTCTGATTAAATTAAAATTTCAGCTAAAAGTATCCGACAGTATCTGAACCATTTCCTTGTGCTCGAGTTTCATAGACTGTTGAATGAAGTTGACACACATCCTGGCAGAAAACATGTAGCCTGAAAATGACTTGTTAAAATTTGAGAGGCGATGATGTAAGATATCTCGATTCTCCTCAGTGAGACTCACCCCACAGTTTACCTAAATAGTAAATACTTAAAGAATGGAAGCTCTTATACGTTTGGAAATGTATATGTAGGTACAAATGCATTTTCATTTAGACAAGATAATACTAGAACAATAGACAAAATTAATTTCTTGACAATATGTTGCATGGTTTGCTTTAAAAATAAAACAAAAAACAAATGCATTTTTACTGAAGTCCTTCGTGCTTTGTCAGATTGTTCATCCTTCTTCATGTGTGTTTTTACTTTGGTTGTTGGCTTGTGTTTGCTGCCAATTCTAAGCAGGCAGATTGGCGGCCTTCTGCCAGGAAAGCCCATTTTTAAAACAAGCACAATTCCCACCCTGCTGATACATCACCACCCCACAGGCCCATCAAGCCTCTTACCTGTTCTGTGCTGTAAAAGTCTCTCTCTGGAGGTGCGGCCCACTGTAAACCACCCTGCTCAGCCCGTGATTGGCTAGAGCCCCTTCGGTAAGGGCAATGGAGCCAATTGCTGAAGGCTGGAAGTGAGGAGATGAAGGTGAAGTTTTTAAGCTGAACATTTCTGCAACAGAAAATTAAAAGATCTGTGTGCGTTTCTCACCTCATGATACACTGAGGGTTTGGAGAGGGAAGGGACGGTAAAAGATAATACTTTACTTTGTCCGTCTTTATCAACAATTTCCTGTCAAAGAGAAAGACAGGAAAACAATGACAGAATGTGTGTGAGAAAAACAGCAGACTTGTTTTGTGTGTGCCCTGAACCTCTAAAGAGTGTGTGCTTATCTCTTCATGCACATTCATCTATTATGTGTGGGTGTTTGTATGTGTGGACCTGAGGGTCTCTGTTTTCCCAGTCAGTCTGCTGATGAATGTGTGTATGTGTACTTATTTGTGTGTATATAATGTGTGAACACACACACAAACCCCAGGGTTTTGGTGTCCCCTGTGTGCATGTTAATGTCAAAGAGATTAATGGGAGTCAGTCAGTGTGCTGAGTGACAGCTGACCTATTCTGCTATTCAGAGAGGAAGTTAGGGGATGCTGCACTTTGCTGATAGATAGGACATCGAGAGCCAAAATGGATGAAAATGGGGCTCAACACACTTTAATAATTGCTAGTTGTTGGCATCTCTACGTAGAAGCTTGAGGGCATTTGCAAGATGAAAAACATTCACATTGTAGATTTGCAAAGTCATAGTGCTTCAGTTCCTCTATTTCTAACCCACATTTCACTCTCCATGCTGTCTAAGGCACAAAGGGCATAAAGTAATCTTTCAAAACACGTGACGCAGATCCTAGACATAGTTAGGCAGTTAAGTCCCCTGCTTCTAAAAACTGCAAGAATAAGCCCATTTGCTAAAGATAAAGGACATTTTTTTCCCTGTGTGTGGGTGTATGTGCACACACACACACGCACGCACACACACGCACACACACACACACACGCACGCACGCACACACACACACAACACAACCTTCATCATCTTCCCTACCAAGTTGTAAATGCCCAGCAGCAGGGCCTCGATGCAGCCGGACGTGTGGGGGTCTCTGGCTGCGCTGACGGACAGGAGGCTCCACAGGAGCTCTGGCAGGAACTGTAGCGTGAAACGCTGCAGCTGTGGCTCACCGCTCCGGTAAAACTCAAACAACTGGTGACACACTGGCTCCAGCAACTGGGGAAGACAGAGAACCAAAAACATGGGCAGATGGTTTCAACATAACTGCCACTGCAACTATAATAAATGCATTTGCATTTATGGTGCATCAAAAATGAACAGGAAACAGGACAATACACTGACAATGTGCTGGTCAAAGGTTGTGTGGTCAGGTATATATGATTGATAATGTTTACATGAATGTAAATATAAAAAAGTGTGTGTCCATACATCGCTGTAGTTCTCTCGGATGACCTTGTAGAGTGCAGGGACCAGGGCACCTTTGTCTTTTAGTGAGGCAGCATAGTTGGACACAGCACTGTCAGGGAGGGTCTGAAACACACACAAACAGCTGAGGTTTGACACACTAACTGACTTATCAATATTCTACAAATAAACACAGCGTGATAGGTTGGGAAGTGAAGGCCGACTACTCACAAATTTGCTGATTTAGTCTAAATTTGATCCTTTTAAACTTGACACTTGCTCCCCATTGATTCACCACAAGTTCAGGGCACGCAGATATCATTTTAAGGCAAGAAATCTGCCCGATATTATGGTTACAAGTGGATGAGAGAGAATTGTTATCAGTAAGAGTGACTATATTTTGACTAAAGCTTGCAGAGAGAGGCAGTGATAGTGTTTAAGAAGCTGGCAGTCACATCGATCTGGTTACATTTAGAGGTCAGCTTCAGTGAGAGAGGACGAAAGGTTGGTCCTCATAAGTTCACACATGAAAATCTCATCTGCATATCTATTATTACACCCCACCAAGCCTCGGCTTTAGCGGCAGTCACGCATCGGTGAGTGCTCATGCTCGAGTTGGGGCAAGCAGTTCTCTGGGAATAGAGTGTTCGTTTATGTGTGTGATGGAGTAACAAGCAGCAGAGAACGTACTGCATGCTGATCATGGATACTGTACGTGCTTTTTAATATTGTTTTTTTACACACGCACGCACGCACGCACGCACGCACGCACGCACGCACACACGCACACACGCACACACACACACACACACACACACAAAAAAGCAGCAAGTACCTTAAATTCTGACAGCCATTCCTCCACCACTCCTTGGTCCATAGCCAACATGTTCCCTCATCTGCAGTGGAGTCACCTCAACCTACAAGAGAGAGAAATACTGTATAAACACACACTCTGTATAATGACTGACATGCAAAAAATATAGACACACACATGCACACAATCACAACTTGGATAAGGCTCCTTCTATGTTCGCCAGCCTTCTATTATTTGCTATCCTGATAAAAACATCCTATTACAAACAGCCAACAATGCCATGGAAGTGAATAGTGGCTGCACACCGTACTCCAGGCATCAATTCAGTATTCCAAAGAAGAATAAGTCTCTCCATCCCTCTCGCAATCCTGTTTCCCTCGCATTCCTCTCCAGACACACACCTCTGCAGCAAGTACCTAACCTATTCTCCACTCAGGCTCGCAAATTGAAAAATCACCCACACAGAGAAGGTGGGCTGGCTTCACTGTTGAAGCACAGATGAGAAAAAAAATGGCACAGCAGAATTAAAATGCTTGTTGAATAGGCTGTACAATTCGGATGTGTTTAAACCAAGACAGACAGAAAAAGAGGTTCTTACCTGCTTTAGATCACATTTACTCATGGTGAAACGAATGCTCTGCTCTTGGTGATTTTCGATACTCCTTTCTATTCATCACAGCACTTACGCTGTCTGTCGCTCTTAACTTCTCCCTTTCCTCCTCTAGCCACTCAACTTTTATGCATGTAGCTTATTTTCTACCAAACAGCCATTGTTACCCTATCTTCTCTTGCTTATTCTCAATGTCATTTTACTTCTCTTTGTGTGTTTTACTAAAGCATCTGCTGTTCCTATCTGATTGATCACTGTTGTCCTGCAGTCATAACATGAGAAGGGAGAAAGTGAAAGATAGAGATTTATCAGGGGAAAGAGCAACAGAGAGACGGAAAATATCAGAAAAAAATTCAGATAGGATTTTGAACCACTAACCCTAATCACATTTAAAAACATCAACTACAAAGTAATGGTCACTGTTATTACAATTCAATTTCCTGAGAGGGACAAGGAAATCTGTACCAAATGTCATAGTAATCCATCCAATTCTGAAATATTGCTATGGTGATGCCAGAGGAAACGTCAAGGGGTCACCAAAGTCACTAGGATTCATCCTCTGGGGATCGTGAATATCTGCACAAGTGTACAAAATTTCATAGCAATCAATTTTTTTTGTCATGGCAATTTCTTTGGATTTTGTCATGGAGCTGCCAGTAGCTGTGTCAAACTTGCTACATTTTTGTTTTTAATCTGTCTTTTTTTTCGGCTTCATTGCTGAAACAAGTATTACCCGAAAGAGAAATAGACACATCGGCATTTGAGAAGGATGCGCAGGGTTTGGATTAACAGCAGCAGATTTTTGGGGGATAATCACAGCCCACAGCACTTTTTGACCATTCAGCCAGACCAGCTGGACCGCCCCGGGAGGAGAGGAAAGAGATCCAGGATGGGACCCTGTTAGCTCAGCTTGGACTTAAGGCTGCTCCTGGCTTAAGTCCAGTTGCAGGAAAATGAAATAGACAAAATGGGACTCAAGCATTGGAAGATCAGAGACTGTTATGTCCGCATCTTCACAGAACCCTGTCTCCACCACAACATCCTGGATCAAGCTGTTGCACTTGACGGGTGGAACCCGTTCGGAGTCAACAGAGAGCATGACTTCGATAGGATTAAACAACTAATCACTTGATCAATTGAAACACAGAGAGAGACTGATCATTAAAATAATCAGTAGTTGCAGTCCTCATTTTTATATGTACTGGGGTCATATTAACCAACTCTGCAATATGACTGTCACCATATGACAATGAGTGACCAGACACATATGCTTTCTACTGAGGATGAGGACACCATCTCTATGCATCGCTGATGTATACTAGCAGTGTGTTTTCACTGGTACGTCATGTCGTACATCGTCGTGTCTGCTCTCAAGCACAAGGTTAAAGTGGCCATTAAATGCAGAAACAAAGCCATGTTTGGTTGAGGAAAAGATAAAGGAGCAAGGAAGACGTCCTAGTACACACACCCTCTAAAATTATTACTGTGAGAAAACAATATTTCTAGTATATTCTGGAAGTGAAGTCAAAGAAATCACCAGATTGCAGGACTGGTTTTAAATCATGATGATTATCGAAAAACGTTCTGACATACACATACAATCACAATATATATGTATATGTATGTGTAATACATGTGTGTGTAATAAAAAAAATAGAAAAATATGTTTATGGTTACTTTCAGCTCTTCCTTTCAACATCCTTGCTTTGCTTCCTCCATCTTTCCACTCATCTATCCAGACATCATCTGCTCCCTAATCTCTCTTTCACACATCCAAATGCTTTATTCTGTATTATTTTGGTGCTTGGTCCCTCCATGCCAGCCAGGTGTCTATTTATGGTCTGTACCAATGACAGAACGACAAGGGGGAAGGGGAGCCAGTGACTCATGAAATGAGGAAGGATTATAAAGCAGAATAGCCTCCATTTAGAGAAATTAGTTCTTTGTAGCAGTCCGTTGTTATGTTCTTTCACACTGGTGACGACAACAAGGAGGACAGCTAAATCTAAAGCTAGCATGTGCATTTTAATAGCAGCTTTAATAGCAGGCTCACAAATGACAAACTAAAAGGCTGTGATTATAGTGTGGATGAGTCAGTTTTGCAAAGAGATGAGTTTCTTCTCTTACAGAGTCACTTTTAACTGGTCAACGCCCTCCAAGCTGTCGTCTAGGGCATGTCATTTGCATCATCTGTATCAAGAAAATGATGATAAAATCAGCAGCAGCAGCCTGCCATGCCACCTGCCTATGTGATATATGTATCTCCCATCTCAGCAGCAAGCTCAGACGCCAATGTAGTGACACAGGAGCAAAAGCCACACAAGAGCAGTTCAGCAGAGGGTGGACGCTTGGGTACACTGTATTATACTACTGTATAACAGGATGTAGCTGTAAATCAAAGTGCATTCTAAAAAAATATTTTAATCATGTAGAACATGACACCTACTGTACATGTAACAAAGAACATGTGAAGAGTGCAAAGGATCTAAGGACAGAGGGTGTCGTATGCTATATAGATTGTAAAATAATCCACCTTCTGACTTGACTTGAAAGACATTACACATTGAAGGTTTGACCTATTTACGTCAAAGTAGTAAATACCTAAATAAATACCTAAATCTAGAACTGAACAGAGATCATCCTATGAATGCCGATTAATCGGTTGACCTCTAGTATTCAGTGATTGTGATTTTGAATATAAACCTGAACAAGTCAACCTTACAAAGTAAAAGTCGAGTGTGCTGAATTGTGTTTTATTAAAAGTTATATCTATAACTTTTGATAAAAATATATATAATATACAGTATATGGTTATTTTATTGGTCTATTAAATGTCAGAACATAGTGACAATGTACATCATAATTTCCTAAAACCAAAGATGACATCATCAAATAGCTTGTAGTCCAACAATCAGTCCAAATCCCTAATTAGTGTAGTAGTGTAGTTAGTAATTAGTAGTTAGTAATCTATAAAAAAATATTGGAAAATAGTGAAGCTTTTTAATCTCCTCCTGGAGAAAGTTAACCTCCAACAGTCCAAAAACCAAAGATATTATTTTAAAATTATATAACACTTTAAAGAAAAAGCAGCAAAATATCACACCGGGAAGTTGGAACCAGAAAATGTTTTTGCTTAATAAATTTAATAATAAATTGTTAAGCAAAATTGCTGCTTACTTTTCTGTCTGTCAATCCACAAATTAATCAACCAAAAAAGCTCTATAATTTTAGTTAAGAATATTCTGAAAAATCCATGAACTACTCACCTATTTAATGGTGACGATTCAATCTGAAATTCTGTTAAAACAGAACATAATACATTATCTCAAATATTTCTCGGCTCTACTGACATACTGCAGCCAGAGAAACTGTACAAAGAAATCTAATTGTACTGGGAGTACACTAGAGAGTGTAATTGTGTTATTAGACAGATGTCTGTCTTCAGTCTTTGCACGGCTAACTGTCAGCCATCTCTGTGTCATTATGGACTCACAGATCATGACAAATAAGCCGTAGAGAGGGCGCACACACACACACACACACACACACACACACACACACACACAACAAATGATGCAGCAGTTGGTGATAATTATGTGTGAAGCTCAACCACACTGACCCGCACAAACACACACCCATGAATAAACCAGTGTTAAGGATGAGTGGCTGAGCAGGCTTGACAAGCACAAGTAATAAACCAATGAAGCGATGTGCAAGTAGATGGATGATGAATGCAGGAGAGGGACAGGTAGGCAGTGGAGGAGAGCCGAGATGAATGGCTAAATGAATAGAGGGAGAGATAATTGAATGTATAGAGAGACGAGGGATAAAAAGGCATGTGTTACAACCCAAGGGATGGATAACTAAAGAGGAGTGAGACAATAGGGTCAATAAAGGAGGAGAGTTCATTAGGTTTCAATCTGTGCTGCCCTGGCAACCTCCCAGACTCTGGGAAAC
Organism: Hollardia meadi; assembly: GCA_037974645.1. Lineage (NCBI taxonomy): Eukaryota > Metazoa > Chordata > Actinopteri > Tetraodontiformes > Triacanthodidae > Hollardia > Hollardia meadi. The sequence goes on from JBBPCS010003549.1 coordinate 9,982, forward strand.
ACATGAGATGAGAGCAGATACTGAAACACACACCTCTCTGTGATCTGAACAGGCTCAAAATTGTATTTAACCAATGCTTTTAGTAGCCTAGCTTTGGTTTGCTGGGTCTTTCCACCAATGCAAAGCTCTAATGGAGCCAAATACTGGCAAAACACTGACAAATCAGCGATGGACAATGTGTCATGCATTGCACAAGTGTGCTTATTCATTGTCTGGTTTGACAAAACCTGTTCCTGTGAGCTAGCTAAAGTTGACAGCTTGTTCCTTTGGAATTTACACCCACGCCTCCGTCTTAAACTCACATAGAAACACAGGGTTGGCAATCTAAATGAGCTTATTTCTGACTCCTCCTTCGAAGGCTTCTTCCAACACACACGGGTCTCCTTTGAGTTTACATTCCTAATCCTTGGTGTAACTGTGCTTGCATGTCTGGACAATTACTGCAAAACATCTGAGGTACGCACCAAACACATACTATTATTTCACATGGATAAATACCAAAAAAAAACAAAGGATATCAGCACTATCAAAACACAGCGTCCTCCAGGGCTCAGTAGTGGAGTGAGAACATACCTGTATGAGAAAGCTGGTGGAGAAAGTATTGAAGTGAGTACATGTGAGAATTAGAGAGATACCTGCACATACACAACCCTCATGCTGGTTAAGTCATTTCCTATTACACAAATGCTTTTTGAGGAAGTGAGTGGGCCAATAAAATTGAAGGCTTGAATGGAGGGAAGAAGGAAACGGAGTGAAAAATGGAGTGGGTGGTTTTGAGAGTGACAGAGCTACCCAAGCTGCTTTTCCTGTGGTAAAGGATGGAAGCCACACAAGCTGCTAGTTAGGCTGATAATGACACCTACATAACTAAGACCTTATAATTAAATCTGGGAATTAAAGCAGGGAGACTAAAAGTTGAGAAATAGATCAAATAAGCTGAAATGAACCTAAACTAGCTACATATCCTCAACTAAATTAACTCTTTTACAGACACACCCAAACCACTAATACTGCACTAACCAATGCCGGAACCAGGAACTACAGCATCTCCACCCATAATCCAGCCTACGCCATTTATCAGCTGTCAACAAGCAGGAACATTGACTTCAAGCTTGTTTCAACTTCAGTGGAAGCAAAAGCCATTACGTCACTATATTGAGGAGCTGTGGGGTGTCCAAGTAAAGGTGAAGGCCAGGTTGCATAACTGGTCATAAAGAGCACAGCCCACATCCAAAGCAGCTTGACCTGATCTCCTGCTCACTGGAGACCTGTTTACACCGTCCATTCCTAGGACTTCTGCATTCTGTTTCAACATCACATCTTTTTGTGCTGTCTGTTGCTATGTTCTTCACTTGGACTATCTTGGCCTGCGGTTGACCCTGTTGCATCATCACCTCTCACCTTGCTTTCCCCCCAGGTCTCCTTTGATAGCAGGTTGCTTATAGCTTGGAGGAAAAGGGGGTTTGGCTCTTCTGCTTCCGTTTTCTTTCTCATTCGCACACACATAGCAGAGGACTGCCTGTAGCTAAGTAGACAAGACAACAGAGTCTGTGGTTTGTGTGTGTGGTTTTTGCTGCTGTGGGAGAGTGAAACCTCTTATAGCAGCCTACGCGCCTTGCTCCGTTGCCTCAAACCCAGTGATGCATCTTTGTCCCTCCTATTACCCATCTTCCTTCAGCAAGTGAGCCTGAAGACACCAGTGATTAACATCACTTATTTTTTTCAATTTCAACGCTCTTTTTATCTCTAATTTCACTTTCAAATACCAGATAATTACCTTGATTTTCTAGATTTTCCATGGAGGTAAAAGTGTATACTACTGGTATCTATGACACATTGTATATCACACACACCTATATTGTCCTTAAGTGTGCAGATTTAAATGAAAGAGATTGCAGCTGTTTTCATTGCTCAAATTGTCATTTTATTTCCTGAAACCACTGACATGTGTGACTCGGGCTGTGATGCTGGATGACAGCAGAGCCCACACGATCTTCTTGCTCAATGACCTGCTAGGCTTCACTGTCAAAAAGCATTAAGAGGCCAGAGACACTAGCAGGCATGAATGCCACACATTAACATGTGCATGCATACACACACACACACACACACCCTAATGTATGGAAGCGTATAGTGGACTTTATTCAAATGATAATGTAAACTTGAAAATGAAAATGTAATTCCACAATAGCATTA
>JBBPCS010003550.1:0-12176 GCA_037974645.1 Hollardia meadi
CCCCCCCCCCCACCCCCCAAACGGCTGAGACGTTCACGGTCAAGAAATCTATGACCAGATTATCAACTGTTATCAACAGAAACGCGAGAAGTAGTATATCTCGTCTCATTCTCTCTACTGTCAACATTTGAAACTGCTTTATTTTTATGTTATTTATACCACGAATGCCTAATTAGCCTATGAGAAATGTGATTTGTGCATGGATACAATGTTTTTCTTTTTTAATGAGAAGAACACAGCTTTCAGCCAGTGTGTCATTAATGCAATGTGATTTTTATATTGTCTTAGTAAAGCGAAGATTTTTTTTTTATTGACTACAAACAACATACTCGACATCTCTTTTTTAGTTAATATTGTTCATATTAATATTATACGGTGAACCTTACCCAGTGCTTGTAAAACTATTTCCCCACATTTTTTTGTACAGGCACCGGTGCCAAACAGTAGTCTAAATCCACAATGTCATAAAATTGGCCAAGCTTAAAAAAATAAAAATAAATAAAAATGTTATTCTAATCTCATTTTGACGTGGTAAAAAAAACAAGTGTTGTTCCATTTGAAAATATGGGGACAGGCATATTATTTTGCCTACTATGGAATGACATTAGTCTATTAGATTCTTGTGTCTTGTGTTAGAGATCATAACTGTTATTAATAATCCAACAAATATAAGCAGTAAGTAACAGCATCTTGGAAGTAATGAGGATGCGAGGGGAAAACAAGTACCATGGAGTTGTGGTGCTATGCTGCCACCTACTGGTCGACTAGAATAACAGTCTGTCCAAGGTAACACACAGGACAATAGAATGTAAAGAACACTTCAAAAGTTATTTCACATCTCCCTCCATATTGAATGATTTTCAACAAACACCATCTGCACACTTGGAGCTCATGATCAGTGCAAGTGCAAACTGAAAATGCAAATTCAATGTGCTGAGGTGTAGCCCGATCTGACTGTTTTACTCTGATCACACAGTGCCATCTATTGATATAGATTAGACATACAAGTTGTCCGAAATTCAAAGGGTTGACAAAATAACAGGAGCAAACACATGTTGTTCAAACTATTAAAGCACAGCTGATTCAGCTCCTTTTATTATCAACAGTTTGCCCAATTTCCTTTCTAAATGTTAATATAGTAACATGTATGCATTTGACATTGACCGTATTTTACAATCTTGTATTTACTGTTAATATATAGCATTTTTAATGCTTGCTCATGTATAGCTGCCTTTAGAAAAGTTGCACATGAAAACCTCTGATACAATTTGAAGACCAACACTGCAATTAAAAGTAAAAAGAGAACCTCCTTGGCTTCAAAACATGGAACAAAGGGTCCTTTGAGGACAGAAACCCACTCACCTACCTGTGAAGGATTGTATAACCAGCACTAAAGTCTATTTACAAGACATACTGGATTTTGGCGTATAGTTACACTGCATATCAAGTACTAGTTCAACTTCCTATCCAAGACGGTGGCACACACACACAAACTCAGAACAGAATTATCTTAAATCTTCAGGTTTGAGATGCAGTGAACCTAAAACTGCAGGCTGCCTGCAATGACAATGATATGAGAGGAACTGTAGGTGCACATTTCAGATGCCGACACTCGCTTAACACAGATGCCTTTCAAGCACCGGGATAGAACTAATTATCATTTGAGACGTTATTGATCTAACGTGGAAATTATCTTCTTTTTTTTTTTTTTCTATTTGCAGTCTGCACATGGAGGTCAGAGGTCAGAATCAGCTCCAGAGCATTCCGTCTGCTACAGGTAGGGATACTTCAGTACTTGCAGACATAAAGTATTTAAACTGTGGCCCTCCCTCTGCAGGTCTTCTCACTGCAGCACATAATGTAAATTCTTTGGTGCTTCTTTTAAAAGATATCCAATATTTGACAGCAGCACTCGTGTGTAACTATGTGATTGATCCCACTGGACTATAACGAATTATAGCATTTTTCCTGCAGACTAACTTGAGTGGACAAACAGTTAACATGTTTGCATGCTAACATTTACTAATTGCCATTAAACACAAAGAACAGCTGCGGGTCAATGAGGTATGCCGGCATTTGATCATACACCAAAATATAGAACAAATTAAAAATATGACCAGCGTGAGATGAAAAGTCAGGGGATCACCAGAGTTCTCACAATTCATACACAGGTGGACATGTCTGTAGAAAACTGTATGCAATCCAAACGATAGATGCCAGCTGTTCTTCACTTTTTACTTCTGTAAAACCTGTCAGAAGCTCCATCTCTACCCAGCTTGAAGCAGTATCTTTACATGCACATTATATCACATAGTAATGAAATTACTTTCTGCGCAGTCAGGAAAGAAAACACATTTACAGTGTAAAAGAGAAAGCAGAGATACAGTAGCTGGTACCTTTGGAGGTTTTGACCATGCAACCTTTGGGTTTTAGTCTCTGTTATCACTTGGCCACCATGCAGAACAGAAAACACTGTGTGATACCATCACATTCAAGTTTAAGTTCACATTAAAATGCAGGTTGTTAGTTTGGATTTGGGTAAATTCTCATGTTTAAAGGAGCAAAATATAGACTCCCAGTCAACATACTTCAAATATAGACATGTTTGCTCAATTTAAAGTACTTTGTTAAAGCTGTAAATTCATTTATTTATTTTGTAACTAGCAAACATGTTGTGTGAGGATAACTGAGAGGATAAGTGGCCTGTCCTGGTCTAGTTTTATGTGTCCTAATAATAGGCCTGGCTCAGACTCACAATGTTCAGCTGTAACCGAACTCCATCTGTCGAGTCACGTCCTCTCCCTGCTCTCCTTTCTACAGTATCACTGCAGCCAGGCTAGGGGCACTCTGGTCTGTGCCACCCTCCAAGCCAGACAGACGGCAGCACGGGCAGACAGCTGCCTCTCAGACCACCACACATCATGGCGGCTCTGTACATCCAATCCTGGGAAGAGGATGGGGTGATGATGAAGGAGGAGGAAGGGCAAAAAAGTGGGGATCAGGAAGACGGAGGAGTGGAGGCCTCATCTCACATGGGTTCTATCACTGACGAGGAAACAGACGAGGAGTCCGAACCAGAGCTCCCGCCGGTCATTCGGAGGAAGGTGTCATTTGCTGACGCCTTTGGCCTCAACCTGGTGTCGGTTAAGGAGTTTGACAATGCTGAAGTGATCGAGTCAGACATCAGCCTGCCCCCAGAGATGGAAGCAACCCCTTCCTTGGAGGAGTTCTACGTGTCCTGTCTGTTTACAGTCCCCTCATCTCCAGAGGAGCTGGACCAAAGGCTACAGGCACAGATGGTTGAGTTGGAAAGCATCGAGCTTCTCCCGGGAACCACCATGATCCGTGGCATCATCAGGGTGGTCAACCTCTGCTACAGTAAGTCTGTTTATGTCCGGATGAGCCTAGATCGCTGGACAAGCTACTTTGACCTGCTGGCGGAGTATGTGCCTGGATCCAGCGATAGGAAAACAGACAGGTTTACCTTTAAGTATACCCTGGTGCCTCCCTTTGAGAGAGAGGGGACCAGAGTGGAGATCTGTCTGCGCTACGACACTCCAGGTGGCACTTTTTGGGCCAATAACAAGGAAATGAACTATGTGCTGTTCTGCCACAAGAGAGGACATGTAAATGAGCATGGGCCTCAAGTGGAGGAGGAGAGTGCCAGTCACAAGAGCAAGAGAAGCTGCCTCAAAGCTAGCAGGTGAGAGAACCTGATGCTGAATCTTTTTTTAAACATGCCTCTGCTGAAGGAAGCCATGTCACCCATGTGCGTCAGCAATAGGTGTCAGTACAGAGTGATCAATATTGAAATAAAATGAAAGTCATAGAAGTAAAGGTATTACAAGCTCTCGCCTGACAGAAATCAAACAAAAACAAGAAAAGGTCCATTCATCATTTACTGTGTTAGGAAATTTTGAAATTTGGGACAGTAGGATTGTCTATTTAAACTGTGCTGCTCTTGTCTTAGGTGAAAGCCCAAGCTAATGCTGCCTGCTGGCCAGGCCACTGTGTGTTTACAGTAAGCTGTTATGTAACTTTTCAGTCATGGATATGTGGGCTGCACTTATTGCCCATTTAAGGTCAGGTGTCTCTCCGGGCTTCCATGATGTCTCTCCATGGCAAGAGAAGTCAGATATCCTCACACATTTCTTTTTGATGTGTTAGGAACTATAGCTGCTTATTATGTTTGTGTGCATGACTTGCTGCAATATGGAAGTTATGGGAAAACGATAATACAGCTGCTCTAAACTCCCTGCTTGGATATATGCAACATTTTGTCAAGTAATTGTTGAGACAAGGTATTTACGGTAAGGCATTTTGTAGGGAACCTGTGCATTGTTCTGTCAGACATATCTGTGAGCTTATGTAATATTATTTTTGTTTTTAAACCACAGGAGGGCAAGCGCAGATGAAAAGACCAGAGAGACCAGCAACACATCAGTTTTTGCAGGTGCGTATGAAGATGTTTGTTTAAGTGTGTGTACAAGTGTGCACACAAACTTTGACCCTCATGTTTGTCTTTATCTTTTGCAGAAGCAGAAGCTACAAATCAAGCAGAGGAGACGGACAGAAAGGCGATGAACAGAGCAGAGATACAATCATTACTATGCCACAAAGAAGGAAAACCTTTGGTGAGGTTCATTTATTATTTTTGGACTAACTCTTTTGGACTCTTCTTTGAAAGATGGGGAGTAGATATTAAACATTAACCAAAAGTAAACACTGCATGCAAAAAAACAACTCGTGCTGGTCAGATATTATGTGATCACATCAACCCCATGTTTATTAGCCTCTGGCTGCTAATCTGTAGATATGAACTGAGAAAGACTGTGCGTTCTTTCTGCAAAGATGTGATAGCTAAGCAAGAGATGCCTGCCATAGTACTCACTGTGACCGAGGGATATGAAGAGTCAGCTGACCTGACACTTGAGAGCAAGTCTGAAATCACTCACATGCAAACTATTAATAATTAATGCAACCTGCTTGTAAACGTGCAGCACAGTTGATGATATAAACAAAATTGGCTTGTATTGTGAGATTGCAGCAGTGTTGCAATACATTGCATCATCACATTCATATTACGTATCAAAGAATACTCAGTGAATGGGCTATTATATATTTTGTCATCGAGCCAGGATTTAGAGTAGGTGATGACCTTAAAGACTAACAAAAAACTGTGCTGGTAGTCTGGTTATAGTTCAAGTAGTTCAAGCATTAACACTTGGCTTGACCTTTGACCTTTGCCCTTTTTGACAGGTGGATAGCATAAAAAGCAGACACAGAGAAACACGTTTGGCACATGTGCAGGAGTACTTCTCTCAAAGGAGGCAGCATTTACCAAAGGCTTATTCACATGACTCAGCCAAAGGCCAGGAAGTTGCTCGGCCTTTGCCGACTTTGTTGGGTGACTCCGCCAGCTTTCTCGATAAACCCCCCAAAAAACAATCCAAGGAGAGTCCAAGGGTGCTCACCTACCACGAGATTCCTCTGCTTACGTTGGACTGGAACAACGACAAAGCCCATCAGTGGGGGGCTGCTCACATGGATGACCTCTGCCCTGGGAGAACTGAAATGGTCATTTCAGAAGCGCCAGTGGACAATATAGACGATACACCTTCTGTTAATGATGTGTGGGAAACCGTTCTTAATGGTACAGATGATACCTCTGACAAAGAAACCTCTGTGTGCGATGTATGGCAGGTATTTCTTAATGGGTCGAGCTGTACGGAACATTCCGGTGTTCCAGAGTCAGAATGGCTGCAGACAGCTGCGTCGGTGTCTCCCTCAAATGTTAAAGAGCCCAAAACCCAATATGTGGCAAGCAGTGAAGAGCCTGAATTTCAGGTGGGCACGGATACACCCACCACCTTACATGCGCACACCGCAGCTTCATGTCAGCTGCTGTCAGACCCTTGTAAAACATCATTGGCTAGTGTTGCCTTGAATGCTGCAGACCACCAGTCAGCAGAAGCATGTATTGGCAGTCCAAAAGATGACAACACAGCAACACAAGATGCCTCCCAAAGGTCAGAGACAAACTCCCCAACAGATACTCTGCTGGAATTTAGTCTCGAGGGGGAAATGCCTGTGTCCGAGGGTTCTGTTGACAGTTCAGCTGAGTGTCACAAGCATGCAATGTGGGAGCGAAAAAGAGAAGGAATAATAGAAGGAGCAGAAGGAATAGCAGGAGAGGAGCCCTTCACACCACCAACAGCTGACTTAGTAACAAGCTCAGGGGAGTCAGAGACAACAGACATGACAGTAATGCCAGAGTCTCAGAATGCCAGTGTCGTTGATAGGATCTCACAGGGAGCAAGGCTGGATGAGGGTCTTTCTTCCAGCAGGGAAGGGCAGGTTACGGGTACCACGCACAATGCGATGGATGACACGCTGGCATTTAGGGGGACAATCAGACTGGGGATAAAAGATGAGGAGAGGTTTGTCTTTTCAACATCCAGACAAGGAGTGGAGGAAGGGATTGTGAATAACTGCACGGAAAATAAAGTATCCACAGGAGAGGAGATATTTAGGCCACAGAAAACAGAAGTGTGTGAAATCTCCCAGAAGTATGCAGATGAAAAGCAACGTGAGGAATTCAGGCTTAACCGAAACAGTGAAAATCCATTACAGGAGAATGAGAGCAGTGAAAAGGAAATACAGCCTGCACTGTCACTTGTAGATGAATTCAATCCAAACCAAACTTGTCACGACAATTTCAAGCAAAGTCAAATAATGGCAAGCAAATTCAAATCAGAGGAATCAGAGAATGAAAATGAAAAAGACTTAGAACTATTCAAAAAGACAGATGTGGAACCTTACTATAGTACAACAAGTGAAGAAACAAAAAGACTAATTGCAGAAGTAGGAATAATCCAGGTGTTCAATGAGGAGGAATGGCAGCATAATGGCAAAGCTTTACAACTCAATTCATCATGGCAGAGAGGAAACACATCAATAATTTCAGGAGTACATAATAAACCGTCAAAGCCAATCCATGCAGGGGAAGAGCTGCAGATCCAGAAAGAGCAGGAGGACTCAAAGCTGACACTAATACAGGAGAATATTGGACTGAAATCTGAGGCAGGTAAACATGGATTAGTCTCAAATCAGACAGAGGAACGACAACGCTTGAGTTGTGATGGAATAACTGAGGAGCACCAGGAAATAAACCCAACAGCCCTCCCAAGTCAGACAGGCGAATCAGGGAAAATGCAAAAGGTCTTCCGAGGTGATGATGATGATACATTAAGACCTTTTCCAATAGATAAATGCTATCCAAACCCCTTGGAGGTGGTAGAAATAAGATGGACTCATTCACAGGATGATATGAAGGGTCAGAAAGAGGATATGGGCCACAAAATAAGCCCCAAAGAAGTTACGAAGGAGATTGACACTTCAAGAGAACTTCAGCGCCAACCTGAGACATTAGGAAGAATAGAGGAAGATATGAGTCATAGAGACAACGATGAAAGGGTGAGTATTGGAGAGCTGAAAATAGAAGCACTGGGGGAGTTGATGGGTAACGTGGGGATCCCTCAGGGGGAGAGGAGGAACACACCAGCTCAATTTAAAGAACAAGAGCTGTCAGCAGAAATTGAGAGCTCTCCACATGTTCAATATAAAAAATTGTCTGAGGGAACAAAAGACCCCATTACAGCAGAAAATACTGTAGCACTTGAGGTGATAGAGTCGGGATTGGAGCAGATCCTCATAGAAAGATTTGGAGAAGATTTGGTCAGGGCGATTTGGGAAGAGGTGTTCAATCTGAAATTACAGGCCTCTAATAGAGACTTAAATGTTGTTGATGGAATTGTGGGCAAGCTGGCAGATATACCCGATGTTTCACAAGATTGCCATCTTCTTTTTGAGAAAGACTTTAATGATACTTTTGATTCAGGTGTATGTTCCTTGACAGAATTACCATCAGAGCCAAGTCTCTGTCAAGGCCTAGAGCATACCTTAGTGGCTAAGAGTAATGAGCACTTCCCAAAAGAAAGGAGTCAGGCACTCATCACAACAGAACAAACTTACTTGCTCTTGGAATCGCAGACAAATTTGAACTCAAGGGCTCATCTCGGTCAAGATCTCGCCCCCATTTCAGCTGCTCAGAGTAGACAGCCAACGAGTGAATCAGCCCAAAGCTCTACAAGTGATCAGGAAAACTACACTCAAATAAAAGAAAGATCAGTCACCCTTCAGGAGACAGGCAGACAAATAAAAGAGATTGTAGTCGCCCACAAGGAGAGCTTTAATCAATCAGATCACCCATCTCACAAACATCTGAGTACCTCCTCTGAGAAATTAAAGGAGTCTGATAGTCTCATATGGTGGAGTGTGTTATACATCCTCAGTCACATCACTAGACTTCTAATCTCTTCCCTCTTCGTTGCTGGAGTCTTCTTCATTGTTTTCCTGTGTGATTTTCCAGCATTCTTTGCGCTCTACGTGTTTTCATTGTGCTGTTGGTTTTACAAGTGGAAAAGGCATCAAGTGACGACAGCCAAGGGGATGGTGGGATAGGCCAAGTGTTGAGAGGGAAGGAATGGTGTGAAACACTGATGTGTGTTGCATTTTGAAACATCTATACATCACAATCAAATTAACCATAATGTCTTCAATTTAGACTAGTGAGACCACTGTGAAGATGGTTAGAAATTACACAAATAGGTGCAGTAAAATTAAATGCTACACAGAGCACTAGCAACGTGTTTGATTGTTTTTTATATTTGGTTGTTTCTTCTTTAACTAAAAATTTGTGCCATGATTCCCAACCTTTTTTGGCTTTTGACCCGTTCAAATAAAGCAATGTGTATGTGTATCCACTCATCAGCTCTACGCATATGTCAGCTGGTTACAACCATTGACTATATAAAGATGTACATTACAACATGAAAGCTCCCCAAAAGTGAAGCCAATACATCTTGATCACCCCCTGGTGGTGGGCTGCAGTATAGATCATAAACTCCTCCCCCTCAATGATATCATGTAGGACATGGGCCAAACTAAAAACTCAAACATCATAAATGTTTCCCTGCTCGCAATTGGGCGGGTGGGAAGTTGATACTGTGACTCTGCCGCTCGGTCACTACTATGTAGACTCTGGCTCCAAATGACATTACCAGCACAAGATGGCAGTGCTCATATACAGGATTTTTGGCTTCATTTTTGTACAATGGGAGGAAGTGGAGAGTCACTTGTTCCAAATAATGAGAGGGAAGTGTGAAAAATAAACATAATTTGTAGCAAATATTTTTTAAATTATTTTTTCTCCCATTATGTCTGGTTGCCCTTTAAATTTTTCTTGTGACCCCTTGTGATGGTCTCAAAACTAAGATTGGGTACCACTGAACTAGAGAATCAGGAGAGGTTTGGCTTTTGTTAATCAAATCAACAAGTGTATCTTTCCAAATAATTTTGACTACACATTAAAACTGGATTTTTTTTTTGGAGAATTTATTTGTTGTTTAATATCTTACATTGTAAACAATAAAATGTATGCTGTGTGTATATTTGCTGTGTTTTATGGGCCCAATATCACTTTACAATGTACGAAATGGAACAAAGTGAGTATGTGTGTGATTCATGTAGATAAAGGGTGCAATAGTGGGGCATTAGAGATTTGAAATATTTCTCTTTCCTTGCATTTCTTCAATAAAATAAATATTCATTAAACTAAAGATACAACTAAACCTTTTTGTCTTAAAATTACACAACATACATTTTTTGTTCAAAATGTTGATTCAATATTATATATTCTATTACATTTTAGCCACACTCAGAAATGTGAACACATTGAAAAATGATGGCAGCAGGAAAATTAAGAAATTGATTGTATATTTATTTGATGATACTCAAGAATTTACTGGCTTCAAGTACACACACCAAGTATTTTAGATCTACTTGTACCCAATATTTATCCATATTAACCTGAGTTCTATCTGCTGTCCCTATATTTTAGCATTATTTTCAACATTTTTCCTATTGTAAGATTCTACTGGTCTAATTTCTAATTTTAGATATTGTCACTGCATATCTGAATTTTTCATATTCATACAATATTATACATTTTCTCCCTAAGATTTCGCTTTCAATATCTTATCAATTTTTTATTTACTCCTTCTTAAGGCACTTAGTAGTTCTTTGTAGAAATACCAAATACCAACACCAACAACACCCTAACCCTTGTAGAACCATCCTTAGCTTAAAAAGCTTGTTCTGTATCCAACCCTGTGCATTAATTACAATAGCGCTGTAGCAATGTGAAGTTTTATCCTTCATTGCTTCACAAGGTGGAGACGAGGAATATAATGGTGTGTTAAGACTCAAAACCTCAAATGAATGGGCTTGTCTGCATACATCTAGGAAAAGGTCATAATCTTTGTTGCCAATCATATTAATAGCCACATACTCATTCAGTATTAATCATAATCACTGACCCTTTGGATGACACCCTTCACAGACCCAAGAAACAATCTGCAGATCTTTGTTCTTGGATTTGGATTGCTATAAAGTTAATTTGGTAAATTTGAGGAAGTGGTAGCATTAAGAAAAATATTAAAAATATATAATCTTCAGAGGTTTCAGTAGAATTATATGTTGATTATCAGATAAATCAACTCTTTGAAACTTGAAGCACAAAAGTGAAAACCATGCTCCCATCTTTGTCACTCTCTAAGGAGTCACGTTTCAATCCACTCACATAGCAAATAGTCCAATTCATTCCTGTTGGTGATATAGTATAATGGTGAATAACAGTCATGATTATAATAAGCAGGTGCAACAAGTGTGAACAAGAAGGAGTTCATTATACACACTATATGTTTGTGATGTAACGGTGCATGGTTGTAATTTATACAGTTATTCAGTGAAACACCCTTCAGAAATACCCTCCACCCATACTGTGGTATACAGTATACATATAGTGCTTGTTCATTGTGAAGCCAGCAATTGGAGTTTATTACATTTCACTACTGGGAAGGAGTAATGGAAAAAGATTACATCATTTCATTCAGGTAATCTGTAGTCAGTAACAAAATAAAATCTTTTAACATAGACAACTCCAAGAACACGGAGTGGGTGGATATAGTTCTGTATACATCCATATGTGTCCCATGGGTGTTTTGATAATGTGTCTGTCAGCTGTGTGTATGCGTCTCTTCTCCATTTGCTGATGAGAAGAACAGGCCAGTCCTAGTGTTTGATGGATGAATTTGACATTATAATGCTCATCTCAGCTGATAATGACAACAGACTGTGTCAGCTTTCATTCTCGTGCTATACTTACACAGATGCTTTGGCGCTGTCCTATCACTCTACATGATATTTGCTAGTCCACCACAAGCAGAGAAGTCTCACTGTATCTCACTGTGTGCGATAAAGTGGCCGTTTGAGTGACAGTGCAGTTCAGTAGAAGTCACTTGATCCCGTCCGGGGTATGCTGACCTTTTGTAAACTGGCTCCAATCCCATGCTGGCACCTTTAACAAACTGGCCATAAGCCAATGTTGGCACAGCAGAAGGCTCCTCTTCACAGGGCACTGCTCTGAGGAGGCACACTACTAAACCTGGCGCAGCTACTGCAGTGTGTGCAGACAATAAGTATATGACAGGAAGAAAGCAAGAAACAAGGACAGAATCATGATGAGCTGAGGTTACGCTGAGGTGCAAGGCTCTTGTTATATTATTGACGAACTGGCATGCCAACATGTATGGATAATGAATCAGCGCTATAGGTAGATGGCTGCAGATTTACAAATCCAGATTGAACAGTAGCTGTTACAAGACTTTAATATCCAGAAATTATGTAACTGCAACAAAGAGCTATTTAATCCTTCTGTCTTTATAACTGTTTAGCAAGAATAAAAATATTAACATGGAAAAAATATCTATATAAAACTATGCATTACAATTTTCAGATCAGCCTTGGGTGCCCTGTACCCTGGTTGATATCAGGTCGCTGAGATGGCAGAGCAAGACGTGTTAATTGACTCTCAGGATCACACCCCGAACCTTGTGATACTAGTCTTGACTAAAACCAGAGCCCACCATCATACGTTGAGGCGCTCCTCATTCGCTATCTCACATTACAGTGTGTATACAGAATTGTGTGTGTGTGTGTGTGTGTGTGTGTGTGTGTGTGTGTGTGTGTGTGTGTGTGTGTGTGTGTGTGTGTGT
>JBBPCS010003551.1:0-12175 GCA_037974645.1 Hollardia meadi
GTGTGTGTGTGTGTGTGTGTGTGTGTGTGTGTGTGTGTGTGTGTGTGTGTGTGTGTGTGTGTGTGTGTGTGTGGCTACAGAAGGATTGATAAATATTTCATTCTTTATAACTAAAGCTGATTGAGAGGAGGCAGCTCACATTCAGCCTCATTCTCTCGTGCACTTAGTTTGCCCTGCTGGCTGAAGCAGTCCGGACAAAAGTCCTTCAGATATCTTAAAATGCATGTTCAAATTAATGGAGATCAAAAAGTAAAAAAAAAAAAAAAACCCACTAAGAAAAGAATGAAAAAGCCATACACTGGCCCAAAAAGCCTTTTTTCCTGAGGCTCACCTTATAAATGAAGCTTTAAAATGGAGGATAAATTTCTCAACCCCCGTGAAATTATTAATTTCACTATCAGTATTCGATCCATTCAGTCCAGTAACATTTGGAAAGTGTAGTCTCTACATGATAAATCTATTTGTTCCTTAATCAAGTTAGTGGAGGGTTTATCTAGAAGTGAGCTGGCTCGGCCATCAAAGGTCTCTAGTGTGCATTTGTTCGCAATTCATTTTACAGCGGGAAGTGACTTTTTTGTCTCATGCACCACTGAGCAACTTTCATGTGACTGAACGGGGCCTACATTCACAGATCAGTGACAACACATTCTTATACACTGTCTAGAACTATGGTAACAGTGTACAGTTAATGTTCTATCGATATAAAAAGTCTAAGGTTTAAAAATGGAATCACTGCTGCAAAGCGGACTGTGCCCTGGTGGATGATGTCATTCCACAGCTTTGGAGTAGTTTTACTTGACTGCAGCCGATTCATTGACACAGCTATTGTTCTACTATTGGTAAAATGAATGGTTACACCTTCAAATGACAAGGACAACATGA
This sequence comes from Hollardia meadi, assembly GCA_037974645.1. Taxonomy (NCBI): domain Eukaryota; kingdom Metazoa; phylum Chordata; class Actinopteri; order Tetraodontiformes; family Triacanthodidae; genus Hollardia; species Hollardia meadi. Next base: position 883 of record JBBPCS010003551.1, read on the forward strand.
CTTCTACCTACAGGTATGTCACATGCGAAAATGCAGCTACAGTTTACCTACAGATGACCCCCATCTACATCTTCCATAGTTGCTTCGTACTCTTAAAATGACTTCCCAAGTCTGCTTAATGCTAATCTCCCCTGGGAAATAGTCCTATAAAACGATGAAGCACTGAATGAGATGGAGATGAAAGACTTGGCAGTGAAACCAGAGATATAAATACTTCACTGCAAGTTCTACTGTCAGTAGGCCTAATTAGTTCTTTTGGCAGTGTATCATCTCCAGGTAGCACAATGCAGGCAGGATTTTATTCAAGACGTGTTTTATTTGTTGACGCAACAAGTCATTATTGTTATGCAATACATCATAGCCAACAACTTCCGTTTTACTGAATTTATAATATCACTACCTCTAAGTCATCTAGTCACAGTTAATATCAGCAGCAATAGCAAAAAATAACATCAAAGCATAGCATAACCTGCTTCCTGTTAGTGTATGAAGCATTAAAAGATTAAATGTGTGTTAAACATGTGTGGATATGGTAGTTCATCATATCATGACATAAATACATATGATTCTCATAATCTATTCACGGCAACTGTTTAGCAACATCTGCTGTCTGTCGAGCTCCCCGTGTATCGAGATCTCGATCCAGCGAACCCAATTTTCTGTTGGCAGATGGATAAAAAAAAATTAAAAAAATTGGACATTTCATTCGGCAGCAATCCCGTCTTTCCAACGGGAGCTGACACTGCAGTCGCATTGCCATGTACAACATTCTGTGCAGCACTTCCTGTCAAACATAGGCTTGTGTATCAGTTCCAGCCTATAGGGTCGCGGTGATATCTAGTGCGTGTTGAATCTTCACAGCATGTCCCTTTCTGCTCATTACCGCAAAAAAGACGTCATTAAATTAACACTGCAGGCTTAAATTGATTCCCTGGCCGTTGTGCATCTGTGTTGTTTAACTTTTATATGTGCATATACATGAACCCATGCCATGTATGCCTGCATAGTTTCACATGTGCTGGTGCATTTCTAATTAGAACATATGGCAGAGGTGAGCAAACATTAAATAATTGTGTACTTTGCAAGGACGCCATCAGCGAAACCTTGCCCGCTTCCTATCTGTGTACATCTGTTGGGGCTCAGCGTGCACAGGGTTCCCCCGCAGTCTGTTCCAGCTCCAGCAGAAGCCTCTTAATAGAAGCTCCTACACTACTTCCCACAATGCAATGTGTGGACAGATTTGTTATGTTGTTTGCCTTCATTTCTGGTTGTTGACCCACTCACCCATTGTGGTTGATTTAGTTCCTACACAGCTCAGTCTTGTTTGTCTTTCTGCCATACATTTTCTACAAAGTACAACGTCATCACCTTGTCCTTCTGTTTCTATCACTTTCTGTCTTATATTAGCTACAACCAGCAAGTAGTTGGTCCCAAAAATGTCAAAATGTGCTCTGCCTTTGTCATTGCAGGACTTCTACAAAGACACTATAAGCCTGCATCACTTTGAGTTTTTGACAAAGCACAACAGATATCTAGGGTTCTGAATAAAATGGTTTAATATACAATAGTACCCAACTGGTCGTAGTTCATGACAAACTTTGTGCTTTTTCTTCACCGCCTGCAACTTTTCTCCTCAGTTACTGATTCCATTAGGCCAGTGGTTCCCAAATGTTTTAACATCACGGATCCCTAAACTGACACAAATTAGGCCCCAATTTTTTTAGTTTTTGTCCTAGGGTCCCACATCTGATAAGAATTTGTTTTTTAAAAATGTTTTATTACCAAAAGTGTATAAAACCCATAACCAAAATATTCATAGAGTTTGTCATTGTGTTTCTTATTGATTTAATTTTAGTCAAAATACATTATTACCCTTTTTGCTGGGATCGACTGGAACCCCATCAAGGACCTTGGGGGTTCCTGGGCACTACTGTGAGAACCACTCCATTAGGGTAATATTTCTGATAATATTTCCCATTTAACTACCACGTCTTTTTTTTCTTTTTTTTTTGGTCCTTCGTGAGCAACCCCGTCCCCATTACATTTATACATTACCAAATTGTTTTTCTTGAATATATTTCTTTTGAATAAAGGAAGAGCTACATTTATTTACCACACTGGTACTTTTTTTACAGACTGGCCAATTGTATTTGCTGCTGCAAATTATTTGTATAAAAATATAATTTCCAGGAGACAGGGTTATCGTGAAAAGCTCAAAATAATTGAGTGAACGTTTATCCTTGACCTTGGAAACAGTGGTTGATAAATATTTTCTTAACCCAAGGTCCATGTACTAGCTTTTCCCAGAGCTATCAACCTGACGACCGTTTGAGGCTGAAAGGCTGAAATGAGATCTACATTAATACAACTCTTTAAGGTGTCTTTATTGAATGTTGCATTCCTAAACTCCATGAGCAACAAAGGAAGAATTGTTCCCAACTATTTTTAAAGACACTGTTTAATATTTTCCAAATATCACAAGTCTCAGGCCATGGTACTTTGGAAATAGTGAACTGCCCACTTTGGGTTGGGATGAGTTACCCAAGTGAAGTATTTCAACTATCTCTAGGTTTTGGTAAGATGGAGCGTTAGAAAAGGCAGATTGGTGCAACATCAGCAGTAATGCAGGCATTGCACAGGATGGTAAAGTGAGAGCTGAGTCTCATGCCGATGCTCTCTATTTACATTTGACATACATTCCAACCCTCACCTCTGGTCATGAGCTTTGGGTAATGATTAGAATTTGCAGATGCAAGCAGCTGAAATGATTTTTCCTCTGACAGTGTGAACCCATACGGTAGGGAAGGACAAAATAGAACATAGAACTCCCCCTTTGCATTGAAGGGAGTTGGTTTTGGCATCTGATTAGGATGTCCCTTGGATGCCACACTGTGGAGATATTCCAGGCACAACCAATAGGGAAGTGACTCCTGGGCAGACCCAGAACATGCTGAAGGGATTATATCCCATCTGTTCTGGGGAGGCCTCAATCTCCCAAGAGGAACTGGAAGAAATAGTTAGGGAGTAGGATATATGGGGTACTTTGCTTAGTCTGGTGCCACTGCAGCACAGTATCCTAGGAACTACATCAATTTTGGATTTTGATTCCACACCCAGCAATTTACCTTCAATGCCAACCTTCATTGCCAATGCAAAACATTGTCTTACACCTTATTATTCCTGCCCGGGATTCGTACAAACTGCACCTATGTTGAATGATTCCACGATCATTACTCAGCCTTAAACATGTTTTAGCTCCAAAATCCTCACCATACTTTTACCCGTAATTTATTTGTCATATCCACAATCATACCCAAAACTTAACCATACTGTAGTTGGCACTTAAAGCAAAAATGTTGAACTTATTGGAGATAGACATAAGAAACATTGTCATTCACCAATATCAAGGTTCTTGCTGGCCAACATGGTTTTGCCATTGCGACTAAGGCCCAGATAAAAAGAAGAAAAGGAGATATTTTGTGCCACTAAATGTGTTTAAAATGTGACACATCAGAACTCTCCGACACAGTATTTGAAATTAATAATGGAAATTGCAGTGAGGTATTCTTAATTGGAATCAGATCAAAATGTCAAAATGTCAGAATCTATAGGTTAAGGGTTTCCTATAGAAAACCATATCAGTATTGATCAAAGACACCATAAATGTATACTCAGAAAAATTGTATCACATCCATACTGTCAGACAGAGACGTAGCTGACCAGCTTAGGTGCCACTTTTAATGAAACTCCAATACTGACCCCATAAATCGATCTAACCCCAGCGCCTCACTGTGGGTCAAGAAAAATAACCCAGACAGAGCGGGTCTATCATTCCAGAGTGATCATGTCAGGGCCACGCTGGAAATCAGAGGAGTCTAATCAATTCAGTCTGGGCCAGCAGCACGTCTGGGGGAAAGAGACAGAGGGAGGCAGCGGGAGGGAGGCAGAATAATCAACAGAGACGAGGCCCCCTTCTTGGCCGCATGATCTTTCATTGAAGTGGTGCCCCAAAACATTGATCCCTTGTATCTGCCTCTGGCAAAACACCAAAAATTATAATAAATAAACCCATTGACCAGCAGGCCGTGAAGAGATCTCTTACTCTGCTCTTTTTGTTTGTTCACTGAAGGTCCAGCAATGTCTAAATGTGCAGACCTGGAGCCTCAGCTAAACAAAACGCTGATAGATATCCCTTGCCGCTGCTGCTGTGATTGCCGTTGATTTGTATTCAAATCAGCCTGCCAAGGCGTTAAGATGAGATTCATTATTTTTCATTTTACAGCCAACAAATGGGGTTGGGCTGCTCCCTGGTCCTCTCTAGCCCGCCGCTGCACCACTGCAGCTCAAAGGCTTTTAGTGGAGTCCATTTGCTCAATTCCACCCAGTCTAACAGAGCCTATAGCAAAATATGCGTTTTTCTGTTTGTGCATCTGCAAGTAGGTTTGTGCAATTGATGAATCACCTCAGGCCCTAGTGTGCAGTATCTGGGAGTAAAACTACAGAATTTGCTTTGGTTGCTCACATATGTGTGTGAGTGTGTGTCTACATCTCAGTGTTTTAATAAGTTGACCCGAGATGCCACAGAGGCTGCGAAGGTAGAGCTCCTCTCCCCTGAGATGGCTTGTCACAGATGGAATGAAAGAAACACAGGCGGAATGCCAAAACCACAAGAGAGCCTCTGCTGTCTGTGAGTTGGGCGTGTGTATCTGTGTGTTTTTGTGAGGATTTTCCCTCACCAATTTTCTCTTCTGCCCTTTCTCCCCTTGAAGAGGCAATTTTTAATCAGCGATGTAGAGAGCGGCACTTCACTTCTCTACCTATCAAATTTCATCACCAAGAGAGACATCATTTCGACAAATGATGTCTGGTTTTTGTTGAGCTGTATCTGCCGCAATGACCAGAAAAAGCAGTGAAAGTGGTGTTATTTTCAAAAGTTTTTACAAGCGTTGAAGGGAACTGAGGGTCAGTTAATTTAAACTGCAGCTTAGGAGTCAATGAGTGGGATGATACAGTTGATACTCTTGGCGATAAGTCGTGTTTTTCGGTGATGATCACAAAGGCACGATCAAAATTTGCATGCAGGCATGTACAGAAAAAGTGAACAACTCTTACTCAGAGGCTACTAAGTTCAGTCCAGTTAGTCAGTGATTTGTTGTCTTCTTGTATAATTCTGTCAGTTAAAGTTACAGTACCACAATATAAACACTGTAATAAGTAAAAGAATACAAATATCAACATTAAACTGTACTTACAGTGTCAGAGGAAGTCTTCATTATGCAGAATGGGCCCTTCATTGTTATATTAAGGGATAGCACCCGACAAGTTCTTCATAAAAATCACTTTGTTCTGTCCTCCACACGGATTCATCCCCCACTGGGAGCATTTCAGAAAGGGAGCATTTTGACTCCCCATTTTTGTTGATTTGCTCAGATTTTGTTGCGATTCTAATGTGAGTAAGTAGGCTAGATAGTTAAATGGTTGTTTTTTATCTGGGTTGATGTGATATACAAGTTGTAGTCAGCACAGATTATTTCATTTTGAAAATTGACCAGATCCTCTATGCTGTTCCTGTGGCTTACTTCCTCCCTGGCTCGATCTACTCTGTACATTTTGACATTTTGACAAAATTCTGAACTGAGAGCTGCTTCTAGATCGCCTGGTGGAATCACAAGCATTGAATAGCATGGTGGCAATCGGCTCCAGTGGCCGTGTCGCAGCCTGTGCCTATGTTGCCTCTGTCTACACCACACACAGCTCTCATTGGTTACACTTTGAAAAGGTCAGATAATAATAATTGAACTTAAGCGCAGCGCTTGGTGGCAATTCCAAGCAGTGTGCCATACCAAGGGTAGTTCTGCGCCTAGTTTGGCGCCTCCGCTCTATCCATAGAAAAATAATGGGACAGCCAATGCAAAGTGGTTTTACTACCAATCGTGTGGCCACCTTAACAAATCCAACTGGAGCTAGAAACTCTGGTCTCAGTGCTATTATAAAGGCAGAGTAAACACCGGGTTGTATTGATTAGTAGGCAGGTCTTGTTACTTACTGATCTAGTAGAAAGAATGAGAAAAAAAGTGTTGTGATAACACACGAAATGACTGAAGACATTGGCAAGTTTTTCATATGTGAGAGCAGGTTGCATGTTGTCAAATTAAAAAAATGCCCGTGGTTAATTTAGACACGAGTAATTTTCATCTCATTTTTCTTTTTTGAACATTATAAGGCTGAGTCAAAAAGGCTTGGCTTGGACCTCCTGAGAATATTATATTATAACAAGCGGCTTAGTAGTTGTGTGTGTTCCTTGCTAAGTTTCCATTTCCCCGCTTTTACAAGATGAAGGTTCACACTTGGATTCACTTTTCCAAACAGCTCCCACAGTAAATTCATTAAATGTAAATGAATTTACATGCAGCACTTGTACTTTTTCGTCAGCAGGGAGTCACAGGCTGCTGTTATTCAGGTCACTGTTGCACTGTAAAAGCACAGTGCATAAGTTACATTTTCCACAGTGATTTTTTTTAAAGGAACCGTATGTTCTTGCATTACTGGATATGTGATACCAATGACGATGTAATTTCTATCAACATGTAAAAATGTAAATATGCCATCAGCAGTGTAGAGTGCAAGACTCCTGTTAATGCACACATCCTGTTAATGAAGGTGTACTGCAAAAGCACTTTACACTTTCGGTGCTAATGTGAAGTGTTGAACAGTGTCACATTATGTAATTATAATTTCTTGATGTGGTTCGGGAGGGTGAAGAAGTGTTTACCACTTACATCAACAGGAATATCTAGGCTATACATTCACCTTTAACATTTATCTGGAACAGAACTTAAGCATTCACCCATGAGAAATGTACTTGTAGTGTTATGCTATAATCTGCTGTTTGTTTGCCGCTGGTTCAGCTGTCAATGTAATTATTCAAACAATGTGATTTCATTTGTGCTAAAGTTGAGTACAAAAAATATTTGAAATGTGTTTCCCCACAACGGTTTAACAACGGTTTAACGGTGTCCCTGAGTCCATGCAGTAACATTCTTTATACAATCATGTGTTTGACAAGTGGTGAACCTCTCCCCATCCTTGCTTGTGAAGGACTGAGCCTTTTGAGGATGCCCCTTTCATACTCAATCATGATACTATCACCTGTTACCAATTAACCTCTTTACCTGTGGAGTGTTCCAAACAGGTGTTTTTGGAGCATTCCACAGCTCTCCCAGTCTTTTGTTGCACCTGTCCCAAATTATTTGAAACGTGCCATCAGATTCACAATTAACTTACAGTATATGTATTTATTTATATATATATATTTTCCACAGAGTCTCAACTGTTTTGGAATTGGGGAATTAGCGACAGCTGATATGTCCTGCTGCTTGCGACATTTGTCATTAAAACTGGAGAAACTCAACTCCAAATAAAAGAAGCTGCTACCTGAATATTTTGTATTTGTATATTTTGCTCTCAGCTGCCGTGAAGCAGAGCGGAGCTGAAACACCAGCAGGCTGAGGTATACATGTCTGGAGGATGGTATATGAGTGCTTAGAGCCCCACACACTGCAAATGATCTAAACTTTATTTAAACACCCCAATCGTAAATATGAATAGCTGCACACATGTATTTGTTATGATTACATTACTTATTATCAAAAACAGCCAAACACCAAGCAGGTGCAACAACACAAGACATAGCCAGCTAGGTAATATTACCCACAATTCCAACAGCAAGTCTGTCTTGCAGGCTTTTATTTCACAAAGATCTCCCAAATGACAAAAATCCAGTCCGAGATTGACTCTTGTCTGGCCTCATGCTTGGTCACTCTCTCTTGTTCTCTTCTTAGCCAGGGACGTTGTTTCTGCAAAAGCCAAGCTATGCCAATGTGGCATATTGCCACAGAAATAGCCATTGATGATGGGATTTATAAAATATAATATCGCTTAATGTTTGCATTAGGGTGGGGTAGATGGTTTTACCGCTCCGGTCTGGTGTACAAGCTTAAACCGGTTTAATTTTATACGACCCGACTAAACTGGCATTTGTCAGGTGTAGATGTAGGGAGCTAGCAGCATGCGACTAGTTAGAAGGCGCCCCGGGAGCTGATTAGCTCAGCACTACAGGGTGCTGCTTCCCTGTTGTGTTGTAGTGTTACTAGAGTTGAGAGTTGTGTACAAAGCGTTGCTATACTACTTCGACCGACATCCAGAAGAAATAACTCTAATCAGTAACCAGTTGGTGCAGGTTATGCTGTCTGATGTTATGTCACATACTCTTACTTGAATATGAAGCCGCGTTTTGATTCACTCTGTTTGCCCCGTGAAAGTTACTGCATTACACTGTAAATACAAATCCACCCTTCCTGTATGAGTTTCATACATAACATAAAGTTAAAGTTGCCTCTCAAAAAGGTCTATCCTGTGGGGCCACCGCACCCGTGGCCACACACTACATAGGTCCACTGGGACACAAAGAGCAATACACCCTAGATTTGTGAGACCTTGACAAGAACTCACAGGAGAATTGTTTGCACAATTTTCATTCTTTAAAATATTGTCCGTCTTAAAGCTAAAAACAACCGAACATTCTGTTATCAGAGGCATTGTTTATTCTGATTAACAGTAAGTCATGTAATGTTGTTGTTTTTAACCACTCAAATCAAAACTCACTTTACTTGAAATTCCCTTGTCTGCCTTTAAGCTGTAATTGGTTTGGTGTTTTAGTGCACCTTCCACAAATCACATTTCAACAGTGTAGCCAGTGCTGTCGTTCAATCCTATCCACCATTATTTGATTGGTTTAATTGTTTTTTGTCAATTACACATTTACACTTACACTTAGGCTAATGTAGGGCTAGGCTATTAGTTACATTTTTAACCGACTTACTTCACACGTTAGCTCGCTTAAGGGCTATTCGTCTGCAATTGATAATAGCCAAAAAGTGAACTAGCAAATCTTTATTTCAGTCAGATTAGCCTTATCATAACACAGACTAAAGTAATTGTTCATATTAACTATACTTTGTGATTTCTAGTAGCCTATTATTAGCTAGCTAATGTGTGAAGTGTGCTAATCACTTATATTCAGGTCTACATTAATTCTGAACATGTCATTTGACTGTAACAAAAGAATATAACAAATAAAATGTGTTCTCCACGTGCATGTGCTGCTCTACTCAGGGTGCTGAAGCAAATACAAATAACAGAGTGACCATTTAAACAGGAGCTGAAGCTGTTTTAGCCTCATGGGCCCGACGGACGCAGCCTGCTTCCAAATTCACACCCATTCTTCTTGGTTGAATTGCTCACAAAGTATTCATCGCATCACATGAAACGGCATGACCTGAGTTTCGAACAAGGCTATTTGCTTGTCTATGCGTTGAAGTGTTGGTGAGAAAAATAATTTTTAATTCACATCAATTTCATCATAGTTACAATCTGCATACAGCTCTGCATCCAACTGCGCACCCATTACTTTTGTTTGAATTACTCACTAACCTGTCATTGCAGCTATGGAACAAATAGAAAGAGTGGAACCAGAGCTTTGTAATGATGCTAATCACGACTTTGTACACTGAAGTAATCACGTTAGCTGAAGCGTCTGCAAAATAATATCTTTACCAATTTCTCCCTCACCCATTTTACACTCCTGGTTCTCGGTTGAATAAGTCACAAAGTTGTTGTCAAAAGGAGTGAGCAGGTCACCTGTATACATGTAGGCCACTGTAAATGTGCATGCACAAACGCAGGTCAGTTCAGGTTCAGGTCAGGTCGCAGACGCAGAGCAGTAAACTTCAGAGAGAGAAGAGAGAAGTAAACTTGGATAATTTTGAGACTAATAATGCTACCAAAAAATTGACCGCTGAAGAAGTGGCTATATGTATATAAATATTGTATTTTTATCTGTTTCAAATAAAGCACATTTTTCATCCAATGATTCAGTGACAAGACTTCAGCAAATAAAACAATGGCATTTATTTCCGTTAGGCACTAAGCACATATTTCTTCAAATTGCGAAGTCATACAGTCTCCCACCATCATGGTTCTGATATTGCCACATTCCAGACAATCGCTCCTACACAATTATGAAAAGAAATCTCTACTATCAACATCCTATGGTGAGATGTATGTAAAAACATTACAACTTCATAATATGCTTCTTTTTTCTTTGATATATAGGATAATATAAAAAATGTGCAAGTATAAATATACCAAATAGGGATGCATGATAATTTATCGGGACCGATAAATTATCAGCCAATATTGGCCTATCCAGCTATATCGGTATCTGATTATATTAGCCGATAAATATGGGTTATATATTCTAATATATGACTCGATAGATTATGTGAGAGCATTTGATTTGAATTCTTAGGCAAAATGCTCCACAAAAACAAAGTATATTTGATGAACTTTACAAGAAAAAATAAATGACCATTTGAAGAGTCAGAACTGTTCTTTGTTTTTGTTGTTATAGTGATGTCAGTTAGATTTGGTTCCATCAGAGCTGTGGAATATTAAATCATCCATCTTTGCTCACTGCATCTGAGCCTTTATTACCATCAGGTGTACATAAACTGCAGGTAATATTTAAAAAAATTTCAAATACTAAAATGTGAAATTATTGCTTATCTTATTGGTATCGACCATGAGAAGCAGGTAATTATCGGTTATGGGTATTGGCTGAAAGAAAATCCATATTGTGCATCCCTAATACCAAATGATGGAAAATCTGGATAGCCTAGACCTGGCCTATTCAAATGGCGGCCCGCGGGCCACATGTGGCCCAGAAGCAACCCCCGAGTGGCCCAGCCCGTGGCCCAACCAGAAAAGCAGAGAAAAACCGAGAAAAACATGTTCAGCGAGCCTACAGATATTCCTACAGAAATTCCTACTGTAGTACAGATCGTGAATGCAACACGCCGCGTAGCCTGGCAACATTCAACCCAGAATACAGCGTGTTGTTGTGAAAATGTGTGTCTAGTAGTCGTAACCATTAGAAGTAGTAGTCCTATGATACAACCTCTAAAAACATGTCTTTCTCAACCCTGAAATGCAAAATTGACAATGAAAACCGTCGGTTTAACCCTGCCTGGACTGAGCGCTGTCTACTGAGAGAAATCGCTAAAAATCGCTGTTTTTCTCAATGGAATCTGGTGCGGGATGCAAGCGGTTTCAAAAGCGACATAAACTTCACTTTCCTGTCGGAAAAGGCCGTCTGACGGCAAATCTGTTTTTCTCTGATGTCCCCGTTAACAGCAATATAAAGTGTAAATCACGTTCACGTGAATAACGGACA
>JBBPCS010003552.1:0-12175 GCA_037974645.1 Hollardia meadi
ATTATTATTATTATTATTATTATTATTATTATTATTATTATTATTATTATTATTATTATTATTATTATTATTATCATAAGTAGTTGTACTAGTAGTAGTAGTAGTAGCTAGATCCTCAAGATCCTCATCTTATCGATATGCTTTTATTGTTTTGCTTTACACAGGGGCGGATTTAATGGGGGTGGCAGCCTGTAACACCGCACTCCTAAAAAATGCCTTGCCGACCCAGTATTGGAAATCTAATACATTATAAAATATTTATATGAAAAGCTGTGCTGGTCAGAAATTTACAGGAGTGAAACTCAGATTCCGAGTGCAATGCAGCAAGAGATGCTGCTCCAGGAGCTGCAAGAGCACAAAGAGTTGGCGACAGACCAGTTTCACCTGATGGGAATGACGGCTCTTTGAAGGGAGCTGAATCTTATATCTGTTCCTTTCCAATTCCACCAATATTATTTCATTTTGCATGTGTGGACTGGCAGCATGCACGAAATTAGCCTACTCATATTGCAGGATATAATTTCAAATATCTGCACTGTAAACAAATGGTGAAACTTTAAGAGGTTGCTGCTAAAGAGGTTAGCATAGATGCTGCTTTAGCATCAATCATATCAGAACTGGAGAGTATTTCTTCATTGTTCTCTTCTCCCGAATAACCTTGGCGAGAGTTTGATTTACTACGTTATATGGTTGGTTTGATTTGATCATCTGATTGGTTGAAGTTAGACCATGATAGACAGTAATAGATGGTTCATCCAGTCACCTGCCCAGTATTTTTTAAAAGTGCCTGCCCTTTTCTAAATGGTTTCCAAGGACGACTTCTCAGATGGTTCTGTGTAAGACACGATCTGGGGCATTAGGTTATGAAATCTGGGCACAACAATAAAAGGAATTTTTCCCTTCATTCGTACCAAATAGCCGTTGAAAAGAATCACATCGTTCACAAACATAATTGCTCCTAGAGGGGGAGGAGAAGCAAACAAGGAAGCTGGCAGGGGCTTTAGACTCAGATATTAAGGTAATGTCCAACTTATTTCAGTGAGCTCAGGAAAATTCCTCCCAGCCAGGCTGATGATCAAATGATAGCCAGGAGGCAAACATGATAGCTAACGTTAGGCTACTTGCCAATAGCTAGCATCAGTGATGGAGCCACGACCTGTGAGAACGAGGATGATGCTGATAAGAGCAAAGACGTTCTGCATGCGGTTAGGTAATAAAGAGATTTGGGGCCCATTCACTGGATCTTATCAGCTGTTTCTGTGGGTGGGCCTGTTCATTCATTTGCATTTAGTTTAAAATTAAAAGTCATTGTGTGATGATGAGTTTTTTCTTTGTTATCTATTTACACTTGTTTTTCTTGTAAGACGGCATTTTGGTCTGCATAGAATTATAAATCTGTCTTGCCCATAGACTATTTATATCTTCATTTATTTAATTACATGAGTTGTTCTTGTTTTGTTTTTTTTGCACTGACACTGATGAAGCCTAACATCTGTCTCAATAAATCAGACTTTTAACTGCAAAAATGAATATGGAAAAGCTCTACTTTTACACATGTTCTTACTTTTTGAAAACTGTAATGTGACACTTTAGCCCATATAGTGTGACAACATGTGTGCACAAGAATTTATTATTTATTTTAATATGGAAAATGAGTATGGTAACATGATGTACAGAGACAGAGAAATTGAACTGAAAGTAAAAAGTGTGACAAGATGCCCCGATCTCCCTCTAACAAAATACTGCTATAAATAAAATATGTTCACATCAAAAGAATGTATGCTCTTACAGTGGTTACACAAGTATTTGAAATCAGTATTGCAGTAGAAGCAAAAACTAAATAATTTAAAATAATTTATTATTATTTATTATTTAAAAAAACCATAAACTTTGGCAATCCCTTCATTTTTCATCTGGCACCTCCTGAGATTTTGTGTAAAAGGTCTCCACAACTAATGGTTGGATAGATGGACTGGACTGCTGTGCCTAACTGCAACCTCATAGAGCTGTTAGCATCTGTTGACTCTTGGACAGCCAACACCACAGCAACACTAACAATACTATGTGTGCATTAATAATAAATCTGAAGTAGACCTGATGTGTCGCAATATACATGTATTGACAATAACTGTTATTTTTTTGGGTTTTTAAAAAAATAATTATTCATATCATGTTAATAATACACATATGATAATATTGTGTAAATAACCCAGCCCAACCCTTTATTTTCTGTTCATATTTTAAGTGTAATCCATTTGCCAAAGAGGGACATAAAAACCCCCCACAATAAACAAAGTTAAAGATTAATTTTACTGATAACATTGCATTTTTTTTAATTTATTTTTTTTTACATTTTCTACAGATATCACAATAATATTATTTTCATGAATTATTTTGGCCACGACAATTGTGTGTTGAAATTCTGATATTTGTGATAGCCCTAAAGCAGTCATTTAAAAGCAATACAAAGGTTAAATACAAAAGTTATACCTTTTTTATATATAATTAAATAAAAAGTAATATTTACTTTGGGTCAGGTTGCATTGAAAATTTGTCTGGATTAAATTGCATTTGAATTGACCAGAATCCGCCTGTTGTTTTGTGGGCTATATAGAGATACACAGAAAATAGAAATCAAATTGAAAAAACATGTAAAAGTAGAAATTGCAAAGTAGAAAGTGCAAAGTAGAAATTTGGATGGAATGCAATAGGAGACACCCGTGTCCTACTAAAAGACACTAAAAGACTAAAGCGCGCATCAATTAACTTAGAGCGCAAAGAGGCTTTCCTACAGGAGATTTTTTTCCTCGATTCTCCATGAATGTTACTTTTCATGTATTAAATACTGTGGCCACTTGATGTCACTGTAGGCTACAGCATGAGCATGTCAAAACAAAGAGTCAAATCATGGGAACAAGAGCGTTAATTGTCTCCTCTACTTGTGCAAGGTTTTTTGCATTAAACCTTGCACAATATAGGAAATGTTATCTCAAAAAGTAATGCTTATAGTTTATTAAATTACCCATTTCATCCAAAAACAAGAAAACAGTAATTTCTGTTTTGTAAAGCATACAAAAACAGGAAAAACAAAGTTTTTCTGGATTGAATTAAATAATTGAATGGAGGGATGATAAGGAGCATTTACAAATTGCTGACATCACCTGAAAAGCTTAAATGGAGGATCTCCATGATTAAATCATGGGCTATAACGAGTCACTTACCACTTAATGTCCCTATAGAGCATGAATATCAGCACCAAATCCAATTGCATCATCCTCCACCTCTGCCACTGTGATGTTTTTGAACAACTTTTGACATGCACCTAAAATAAATACAGATTTCAATTTTTGTCAACTGAAGTTAAAACTTAAATTTGTGTAAAAAATATTACCATCAAACAACAAAATTTAACATGAAAGCTATATTTAAACTGGCAATAGAGTGTAATGGCTAAAGAAAAATGACACCATCCACGCTTAGATTAGTTCACCATAAGCCTCCTATTCATGCTGCCACCAGGCTGGATTTTTTGCAGAAAAATGAAGGTTTGATTTACGGCACAAAGGAAGCGCGTCAGCCACTGCAGAACCAAAACAGGAAGAGGTATTTGATGGAGACGGCGAAGAGGGCCAAAGTTCTCTGAAGGTTATTTTTGTGTAATCTTCAGAAAACCAGTCAGGGAACGTTCCCTAAAGGTTTTCTGAAGGTTTCACAAAATACCCTTAAAGTAACCTTCAGGGAATGTTCTCCAAAGGTCCTGTAAAGGTTTTTAGTTGGATGAAAGTTCATGTAACGTTCATTAAAGTTTGCAAAAATTATAACTTTTAGAGAACGTTGAGGGGACGTTCCCTGAAGGTTATACCAGTTTGCTGGGCTGCACCTCAGCTAGTTGCTACATAACAAATTTGACATGCTATGGCATCAGTAATTGAAATCAAATATCATATCTGACATTGACAGGGACCTTTCTGCATAATGATTTTAACATGTCTTACGTCTACTTTAAATATATATTTGCTAATAATACTTCCTTACTTGTATTCAAGTAACATTTTGAATGCACCATGAATTACACTGCGGTATTCAAGTTTAAATAATATGAATAAATCTTCCATCCCTTGTTCAAAGTGGTAGTTTAGAATTACCTTGTGGGATGATGCGATATAGACTAAGATGTACATCCTTGATGCTGACATTAAACACAAATGTTAAATTCCGTCATTTCAAAACGGAACGAAAAGCTCCCGCTCTTCCACTGTCGGAGCTTAACAGAGTGACATCCAGCGGAAGTAAACAATACAAGCACTGTTAGCATAAATGTAGGTTAGAAATGTAAATATATAAATGAAGGTTAGCTGCATGCATTTATTGAATTAACTGGAAGGCTGTATTGTAGTCGCAGTAGCGCAGCTAGTTATTGAATTTGTAATTAACAATGTATTCGGTTGAGTATTTGAGGGAGTTTGTCAACGAGCGGCTAACGACTGCTGCTGAAGAAATATTCGGGGTTTTTAAAAAAAAAAAAAAAAAAAAAAGCCATCGTCGAGTACGAGGAGGAGATCGATCGTCAGCGTAGACTGCTAGATATAATTTGGAAACCTGTTATAAAGTTAAGCAGGATAGGTGTGTAAAGCTTAATTATTTTAAGAACACAAAACTGTAATTTACGGTGGCCTAGAGATCTCAGCCCACTGCAACTTAAGAAAAATACATGCACAGCATTTAGGAAACGCGCTATAAATGCACATGCTATATCTTATTCATTTTGTTCTCTGTCTCTCCAGAGCTCCTTCAGCAACATGTCTGCACAGAAGAAGTTCTCGTTGACCAGCAGCTCTGTAACCAGGAGAGGAACTCCAGTCTGGACCAAGAGGACCCAGAGCCTCCACAGGTTAAAGAGGAACAGGAGGAACTCTGCACCAGTCAGGAGGGAGAGCAGCTTGTACTGAAGCAGGAGACTGATACCTTTATGTTGACTGCTACTTGTGAGGAAAATGACCACAGTGAAGCTGAGAGCCAAAATCAGAAAGGAGGCAAGCATGGAGAATCAACAAGAAATGCAGGGCCAAAACTAAAGAAAAGACATCACAAAGGCAAAAGTTACCGTAAAAATATATTCACCTCTAACTTGTCAGAGATGCACTTTAATTTTCACTCTGGTAAAAAGCCTTTCAAATGTGAAACTTGTGGAAAATATTTTAAGTATAAGTCCAAATTCAATGTACACCTGAGAGTCCACACAGGTGAAAAGCCATATTCTTGCAACACCTGTGGGAAAAGATTCTGTCAGATATCGGGACTGAATGCCCATATGAGTATCCACACAGGTGACAAGCCGTATTCTTGCGACACGTGTGGGAAAGATTTCCAATTTGCAGTAGGTTGAAAGCTCACATGAGAACACACATGGATGACAAGAGCCTAAAGGATATTAAAAGACAGCACCCACCCCAACCACGGCCTGTTCACCATGCGGCTGTCCGGCAAGCGATACTGAAGTATCCACCGCCGTACAGCGAGATAAAGAAGCAGCGTCTTTCCTAAAACTGAAACTCCACAATTCATCCTCCACACCTCCTCCAGGTCACTTTTCATCCTAAAGTGTGTGAAGAGACCTAGGAGTCAAATGGTTTCAACTACATATTTTGGACATTGTTTACATGTGAGTGTGAACTTAATGCATTTGACACTTACATGGACTGAGGCAAGAGGGCAGGCATTTCTTGGAAGGTGAAAAAATCACCTCTGCTAATACTGCATCCACCCCTTAACTTTGTCTCTGGAGACCGAGGAATTACATTGTTTTATCCAGTACATACTGTATTTTGGGCTGTTTTCTATGGTGGCCCTACGAGCTCAATGCATTCAACACATGCAAGTAGACAAAACAATCAAATTAAGAAAAGTATCAATTTGACAACACATGCTGCAAGCTTGTTGCTTTGTTACTCATGAAGTCGTGCATCGTCCATTTATGTTTGTTATGGATTTCTGAATTGTCAACAGCAATGTTTCCAGAAATGATCACCTGCTTACTCAAGATAATCTACAGACCATGTGAGCAGTTTTTTGTGGGAACTATTTTTTTTCCATATCACCACACAGAGGGCAGCATGCGGCTCGGCTAGCTAGGGACAGCTAGCGGCAGCTGGGTAAAATCGGTTTATTACCAACCCTGTATCCTCTCGCGGCTCCTGGCACCATACTGTGGCAAAACTGCTTGTTACTTATTTTATGGGGGAAATAAATCTGTTGTTATCTTCTGTCTCTATGCCACATTTCCCTACCACCTTTAATATATTTTGAATTAGATTTTCCAAAACTGGGGTGGCAAGCCATCTTTTAGGGCCCCCTGTAGATCTGCCCCTGCTGTTATCAACTCATAAAAAAATCACATGAATGCTGGCAACCTTTTGAACTTGTATTGAATTTAATAAGCTTCTTTAAATGGTTACTATGAATGTTCCTATTTGGAGACACATTATACTCACAAATCATTAGATGTGGACTAATTTTATGTCCCAACAATTCTGATGCTCTTCTGTGAAAAAAGTGAAGACAAAGTAATTTAGGCATGGATTCTTGTAAACAGATGGTGCCACCTGCTGGCTGGGGAAAAAACATGCATTTAAAGGTATTTGAGAACTCATAACCATCTCTCGTTAATGTGATAAAAAGTCATAGAAAAAAAATCCACCCACTTATTAATGAACTACATGTGGTGTTTACAGTGGTTTCCTTACAGTAATAAAGTTAAATGTTCATACTTGTGTCACCAGTGCAAGACAATGGTGATGTCTTCCTGAACAATTGAATAAATAGGATTTCACAGGTATTGTCAACGAAGAGAACTGGACACAACTGTAGAGGGTTTCATTATTTTAATCACTTGAATGCCTTTTGTCTCCATCACCCAAACACTCCTTTTGCCGTGGTAAAGCTGCATACATTTAATGCCGAGTAAGACAGCAGTGCAATTTTGAATTGAAAGAAACTGAAGAGAGAGGACGCATCATGATGGCACTCATGTACAAAACCATCCGTGACAGCAGTAGGTAATAATAGTTTCCAGACACACACACACTGTGCTGCTGATGAATGAAAAGGAAAAAAACAACACTGTTCTGAGAGATGACAAAAGGAAGGTTAATTAGGACAAGATGGAATACATCCTGTCCTAATTAATGGGGAAAGAAATTTCCATTTTTTTCAGGCTGGCAAGTCTCAGAGGCACAGCAGAAACATGGAACCAGTCCAGTCATTCCTATTAATTGCTATACAGTACTTTAATCATGTAGTGAACTGCACCTGTCATCAATACATCAAGTCAGAAAACCTTGCAGCAGATCGACTCAAGTCTGAGGAGCAACACATCAACAAGACACATCTGTCAACGAGTCAATGACGGTTATAGTTTAAAAGAGTCCTATAAATGTTGCATAAATCAGTTCACATCTTCTCAGAATGGTGGGAAATATTGGATTTTATGGCAGGAAGTCACAAATCAGAGATGAAAAAGCAAGTATTCGGATTCTTTTTCATTTTTGTTTTCTTAGTCCTTTTGCACCACGAGTGCAGAGCCGATTGAAAAGGTGATTGATTTTTCATCAGTATCAAGACTGGTTATCAGAAGGAAAGGATTCATTTGGATTTGGATTGATAGTTAGATGAAATGGAGAAGGGAAAGGGAGACATTCCACTAAAGAGAAAAGGTGCGACTGGGCGCTTTAAACGCACCGAGGTAAGTAATCAAACCCAAATACAAACGGACAATGGTACAATATAGAATATATGTGCGCTGATGAAAAATGCAAATGCAAACACAGTTGTCCTTTAACCTTAGGCACATATGTAAAACCAATAATAAAAATCTTTATCAGTAATCTCTTTGCTTAACACATATATATTATTATTATTTATGGAATCCACTTCCGGGCGGTGCCCATGGATAGATATCAATGAGGGAAAATGGTATGGGAAAAAAAACCCTTCATTCAGCAACAATGAAGTCAGTTACTCAAAAAGTGTCAAATGTAAAGGAGATGGGAGGGTTGCAAAATCTTAAGCATTGCTAAACACACACAAAACTATATTTACCTTTTACAGTACATGTTTATGTGGTAAACTTTCCAATAACGGCTTTCAGGGTCATAGATTTATGAAAGCTGAATGAAGTAGGATATTTAGGCGAATCCGTCATAATACGTTTTTATAATACATTTACCTCTTTTAATGCCACAATACCAAAAATAACAATCTTATTTGTGGCTGCAGGATTTAAGCTTCTCTCCCATGTTAATAATATATCTTTGTGGGGAAAAAATCAAGTATTTTCTTTTCTTTTCAGTTTCAAGACATCGTAGCATCATAGTGTTAAAACACATTACATACACTGTATATGCAAATAAAAATCTGCATTCTCTTTTTACAGATTGTCCATTCACTGGCTTACCAGTAGGGATAGGTTGCACTTTTATCAGTCACTTCTGGGTTTAAGGAGTGACCCCTCTCTTAAAAATATACAAGACTTTGTTGGCCAATTACAGCAGCAAGCAACTATGCCATGTCCACCATGTTCAGAGGCAAAGCCAGTCCAAGTCTGCTGATGAAATGAGATGTTGACATTTTGACTGAAACACTGCATTTTATTTAAATGTAGGTTCAGAATGTGGCATCTTTTTTTGTGTCTGCTTCAGCACATCTTCGTGGCCCTGCTTACTGAGCAAAGAGGAACTGGGGACAATTACTGAACCAAAAAGTTCAGCCAACTATTTCTGAAAAATGACTTCTCTCATATCACGTACTTGAGCAAAAAGGTATCAAAATTAAAAAACCAAATAAAACAGCTAACAGAGGCAAAAAAAAATTATATATATATACACAGAATATTTACAAAATTACAGGAGGAGACCATCTAGACTGTAAGGAGACATTGTCAAACAGACCACTGACCAGGATATGTCATGGGCGCTTTCAAAGAAATCACACAATCAGTGACCTTCCAGTAGAGCTGGGTATCATTTACAAAATTACAATACTAGTACCAATACTGGTAACCCTCAAAGTGATACCAATACCAACAGAGTACTTCATTCAATACCCATCATGTGAATGGAAGCATTCAGATGCATAAAATGCCACCACTGAACTGCCAACTGTCAAATACACTGCTCGACTTCACCACTCCAGACTATATATGTTGTAGCTGCAGTAGTGAGCAAATCACACGTCGCATGCGGTGATTGGCTGTGGGAAAAACCATAGAAATTGCCTTTTTTTTTCTAGCTCTAGACACAAAGAGTAAGTTAAGTGTAGGTATCGTTTGACTGGAGAAGTTTCGATACCACTTCATACTGGGTTGTTTTTAACGTTTTTGGTACCTTAAAAGGTATTGAGTACCAATACCCAGCCCTGCCTGCCAGTCAAGTGAAATTTCAGGCTGTTTTTTCCAGCTCTGACGGAGAGTTACAGACAACGGAGTGCAAAAGTATGAACGCAGATGGTCAAGGGTACGAAGAACCACTTGCTGAGGCGAAGCAGAAGAAACAGCAGATCTGCCCCCCCACCCCCCAAGGACACAGGGCTGTGCGAGTCCCATCCCATCCCCCGCCTTCAGTCCAGAGGCTCCTGCTCCTCTTTACACGCCATTGGCACTCATCTTGCTCTTCTGGGACACCTCTGTTGCTGCTTTAGCCTGTGGAAGAGGTCACAAATCTTAATATCCAGTATTACCCATTGAAAATGTATTAAACAGTCTGTCAGGGAAGTTCTCTGTTAAGAATTAATTCATTTTGGGCGACATTGAACTACACTTTTTTTTAAATGTATGTACTGTTTAATTAGACATGTATTATAACACTTTAGCTTTATTCGATAGCTCCTATCCATTAAGTGACATAAATTATGGGATAGAGAGAGAAATTGGAACAGGATGATACAAAGGTCATCAGCCAGACATGAACTGTGAACCAGGATCATCGCAGTCACATGATATGCTTGTTTTGAAATGTGTGGACGTGTACATAAGGGTGATGGAATCTTAGTTTAATGGAACTGACATTTATACAATAGCTGCATAACAGACTAACCCATTAGCTTTAAAAATCAGACAAAAATGCCAGAGAACAAAGGAGTGAAAAGAGAGAGGACTAGCTGGTGTCGCTTTTCTAAAAATGAAAATATGTCATCAGAATAATTTGAAAGATACTACAATCACATGCAAAAAAAAAAAATGACACACAGGGGCTTTAAAATGTGTTTTTGAGCTCATGTAGTATTTCTTTAAATGACTGCTTGTTTAAAAAAAAAAGAGCATGTGTGACAGTGATAGGTCTAAATTTACCAGCTATTTTTAAACTTCCCACAGATTAACTTGAGATGTTCAGTAGCCTTCTGTATTCATGATGGTTACACTGTTAAACTTGGAACTATCACTTCTATACATCTAAACAAAACAGACTCCCAACCAGTCTCTATACTTCCTCCGCTGTATTCAAGTTCTTTCTATCGAGCCGAACAGCTGGTTTTCCAGAATAGCAGCTGTGTCGCACTGTGAGAGACTAGCATGTCATGTGAGAAAGATCAAAGCCAGGAAGAACTAATTGGATTACGAAACCCTGTGCAGCATCAAATCCCATACTGGTTTCTGTGGATTCTACAGGTCCAAGGAGCAATGGGTGCTCACCTGAAGGACTTCAGCAGGAGTCAGAGGTTTGTCCGACACCAAAGGAGCCTTGTCTCTTACCTCCTCTACCTGCAGTGCATTGATAAAATGCAAAATAAGTCACATACAAGACAGAAGGTTGTGCAGGATTTTAGGCTTCTTCTGTACAACTGCCCCTCTAGACACATTAATGTGAACTGTCTGCTGCCGGGAAAACCTGCATACTCTGCTGTATATTCAAAATGGCTACTTTTCACAAACTAAGGATTTCAGGTCTGTTTTCAGCTATGCGACAAGGCTTTTTTTTTTTTAGACAATATGAGTATTTACATATTTTGTCTTAAAGAAATAGTCAAGTTAAATTTCTTTCTTGTCAAGAGTTAGAAGATTGATATTAATATGAAGTTACAGCTAGCAGCTGGTTTAGCTAACTTAGCATAAAGACTGGAAACTGGGAGAGACAATTAAATGGTGCTCAATTCTTACATAAACCAAAGTGTTAAAATGTTTATGGATTAAATAAATGAGAGCCAGTCAGCTCATACACTGTTTCTCAATTTCCAGTCTTTGTGCTAAGCTAAGCTAAACTAATCAGCTGCTGAATGTCACTTTTATTTACTGTGGACACTTCAGTCTTGACTTCAGTCAGGTATGTGAAAATATCCCTGGACACAACAATGGTTAAGTACAGCTCCCACTTTGGCAGAAATCTATTCATAACTGCAATGATGACACAATTTCCTTAATCCAATTCATTGATTCAGTTCATCTTATCTCATGCTGCTGTGTGTTTTGTGGCTGTGTTTTAGGAGTGCACTGACCGGCCTGTCTTTGATGATGAGAGCAGGGTCCGCCAACATGTCAGTACCAACTGAGGTTTTGTTTGCTCCTGTATTCTCCGTGGGAGGAGGAGTTTTCTGCAAAAATAACAACAAAACACGTGATAAGAAGATAATGTCCCTCAAAAGACTACCTGCTCTGCTGTGTTTCCTGTTCAATGAGTGTATTTGTTTAAGTTTCCCTCCAAATCAAAAATGTGTTTTGCGTTTTGTTACCTCACTTGGATGTTTGAGCTTCACTGTGCAGAATGATGTTGGTGCAGAGTTTGATGCTTAAAGTTTTCACATTCATCTTCTAAAGGGGGGAAAGTTTCTCTGTGCTCACCTTAAATCAGAATTTAAGACGTATATGTGCAAAATGATTTTGTGAGACCTGTTTGACTAGTTTGGCAGTAAATCGAGGTCTAGTATGCAACATTTAGTGTGAAGTGGAAACGTCCGGTGCACACACACCAAGAATGGACTTTTTTAGTGAAGTAGGAAAGATCTTGTGTCCAGGAGTGATACTTCTGTAAATCTGTATATTCAAAGATTCTTGATTTTTAAATGAAAGTAGATATGATTTTGATTGTTTTGAACAATGTTGATAAAGCTGATCTGTTCACATTCATGTTGTCCCATCATCAGTGCATGACACTAACTCGACATCTTCCCCGGAGTCCTTGTGCTTTTC
>JBBPCS010003553.1:0-12173 GCA_037974645.1 Hollardia meadi
CTCTCTCTCTCTCTCTCTCTCTCTCTCTCTCTCTCTCTCTCTCTCTCTCTCTCTCTCTCTCTCTCTCTCTCCTTTCAGTGCTGCAGCCCACCCTGCTCCGAGCTTTAATGGTACATGCCATTAGAAAGCCCGTCTCTGGAAGGGGAGGAGGGGAGGTGGTCTCAGTCTCTGCTCAGAGGCTACTTTAGTTCCCCCAGCAGAAGCACATTCGCGTAGAGCCGTCACGACAGAGCAGCCTGCTTCTGTGTGCAGCAACGAGCCGCGGACAGAGGGAGAAGCAAAGAGGGATACAGGGAGAAGCAGGGAGGAGGGAGAAGAGGTGAAGAGTGCATCCATCGCTGCCACTCTGACGTCTCCCCTCATGCGCATGTTTCGGCTGGTGTGAGAGCAAGAAGAGGAGGGAGGGAAGGGAGGATAAATAAATTCTGGGAGCCCGTGTCCTCTTTGCTTCATATTCGCTTCTTCTTCTTTTTCAATCTCCATCAATCCAAGGAATGAAGGCGGGTGTCAGCTGGCACGGCAGAATAAAAGAAAGGGATGCTTTGAATGGTGCCTCTCTTTCGACAAGGGACAAGGAAGAGGAAGTGGGGGACAACACAGCAGGGACAAAAACAGGATTTCTAGGATGAATGGGAGTCCTTCTGCCGCATGCTCTGGGAATAGCAGTCACACACTGAAGTCTCTGAATGAGGTAAAAAATGTATACCACTTTATGTTGCTTTTCCCTCTGAGCCTGATTGGTCGGCAGGGTCAGATATACATCTGAGAGGCCCTGGAAAGCATGCACATAGGCTTGACAGAGATGAACCAATTTCCATGCTGATCAGGTTTGGAGCAGCAGTGGGGGAGATTGCCATCTTTGTCCCTGGGTCGCTGTGTTACAGCAGCACGGTGGAGGTTAGGGGGGGGGATCTGTGTTGCATGCCGCAGAGTGGCAGTGTGAGTTGGGGGTAGGAAGAGGAGTCGGTGTCAGTGCGCCTGATGAAAAGAATTGCTGATAATCCTCATGATGAGCACTTGGGTGCTGAGATAGCGGAGGGGGGAGATTTCCTCTCGAGCAAAGCTGCTGCCACACAAGGTCCAATTAGAATTTCGTTTCAGCGTGTTGAGTTGATAAATGCAAATTAAATTCACTGTTTCATAAAAAATGAATTTGGTCTCCTATGGTGCACATTAAAAGTGATGTGAAAGAAATCAAATGGGTGAAGAAGAGGAGGGGGTGGTGGAGGTTTAGAACAAAAAGCAGTGTGTGATTTCTAAAGCAAAGCCTGACAGAACACTTTTACTGCTGACCCTGGGGAGTCGTGCACTCCCCTCCAGACAGAAAATAACAACTTGTCCACAGAATCGTATAAAAACAGGGGGCATCGGCTCGAGCTGTTGGCACTTGGCCATATGTTCTCATTTCTAAACGCTGGCTCTTGGCGAAAAGATGTTTGTTCAACTCTGAAATGAAGAAACAACATTGCTTTGTTTCAACTCATGTTCCACATCTGAGCACCAATGACACAGTGATGGCACAGTTTGGGTGTGCGTGGCATAACTAGAATGTGAAACATGTCTGCACAATATCAACATCGCAGCTTTCAGTGTATTTTTGTTGTTAGCTGGGGCTCTCAGCAGGCTCACTGGAAAAATTTGCCCAGTGCGGTTTCTGTGCCAAACGTCTGGGCTCATGTCCGAAGTCCTTCATGTTGAGACACATCAGCCTGACTCTCCCTGGAACTTCTGACTGGTCCAGTCCCAGCATGCTGACACCCATCATGAAATCAGCCATACTGGATAAATATGACTTCTCTCAGGCGTCTGAGAGAAAGAACAGAGGGGTTGTTGTTGTTGTTGTTGTTATTGTTATTATTATTATTATTATATGAAAACACAATATAGAGATGCTTATATCCAGTGGGCCTCATAGTGCTGTGAGTGTGTCACTGCAGGGCCGTGTACCTATTGATCCACACCGGGAAATTGACTTCTCAGACAACTGAATTACCTGTTTGTGCGCGTCCCTTTCTAAACGCCTCATCTGTTCCACAGTCTACATCCACGATGGCAGCAACACCTGGCGCCCGTTCCTCAGCCTATACGGGAGCGTGTGTCCCCAGCTGTTTCTCAGGTGTTACAGCATGCCGCACTCTCTCTGACCACGGATATATTTAGTTTCTGCTCAGTCTGTCCGTGCCAGCAAATAGCATCCAGATCTCATTCATGGAAGCTCGTCGTTTCGCTCTGCCTTCATGGTTACCAACCCCCACCCCCCCATCGCCTTGACCGAACACAACGCACAAAGTGTTGAGGGGACAGAAATACACACACACATGATGTGGCTGCAGCTCCGCCACTCTCGCTCATGAGTTACAGTATAGAATCAATCTATTGTCACCACTTAATAGAAGGCATACTTACAGTACAGTTTAAATATTGCTTTAGTGATTATTTATAGCCAGTACAATTCATAACTAAATTGCAAATCCACAATTAGAGTATTTTATTACTTCGATCAATTAGGAAATACTCTGTTCTCTACTTTCTGTAAGAACGTCAAACAATATTGCTCCTGGAGTGTGTGAACTCTCTACGAAGGAAGCAATAAATGTTACTGCGAGGAAACACAAAGACAATGCGAGCTGCGTCAACACACCCAAAATGTATCTTTAAAATGCATTTTAACAGCCTGTTATTACCATTTCCTCATTTAGAATATCAAATAGGAGACACAACAATAGATGCCATCATAATACACATCACACAGTACAGGTATAAATTTGTAGAAATGCAGGTGTTGCATGTTGAGTTCACATGTTCATCACAGAGAGGGGTGCTCAGCAGCGTTTTCCGCATGATCGCACGGTGTAATAAGGTGTGCGAAGCCCGACAAGACGGAGGGATTAAACTGTGCACAAATGTTTTGAAAAGCTATTGACGAGGCTGCGGAGGTATCGAAACAGAGGGCAGTGTGTGTGAAGCACGTCTACCTACACTGAGAGCTCACACACACACACACAGGTTTCTGAACCCCGCTCTACTGGGCAGAACTCACTGGTGTTTGATGTCTGTCCAGTGCAGGCTGTAGGTGTTTCTTTGAAGGCAACTGCAGGTTCGGTCATGGAGCTGGTCCAGCCTGAGGCAGCAGACGTGAGAATAAAACATCATCTTCATCACATACAGTACCATGGATACTCTATGCAACCCACAGTTTCAAGTGTAGGCACCTATAGGTACATATAAATGGAGTAGTACACTCACACGCACAGTTCTCTCATATCTTGCTAGGGAAAATAAAGGCACTGGAAAAGCAAACCATGCTGTGCTTTCTTTACAGGAAGGAGAATTCAGTAGCAGCATGTGTAGGGAAAACAAGTGCAGTGCTGGCTGTTAAATCTTCACCATCATGAAAACGAAACACAGTGACTATTTCCCAGAGTGACGCAACAGCGGCTACATAAATAATTCTCCTCCAGTCTAAACCAGCAGAGAAGTGCAGGATGTAAGTGTTAGGCTGGAGATACACTTGCTATCTATACTAGATAATACTGTGCATATTACTGGAGGATTCCAGTAGAGGACACACCACAGAACTCACAGCATGCACGAAGTAAACAATAAATATGGCGCCACTTAAAGAGCTCAGTGTATGGTTAATGCTAAGATGAAGGCTACAGCGGCACCGTAGATGGTGTAGCCAGCTGAAGCGCTTGACGACTGGTGGACAAAACGCCATCAGCAGCGTCCCCGCCTCGTTTCTCAAGCATCAAGCGGACTTGTTTCCATTTATTTTTGTGACTTCTAAGATGGTGCTTATCTCTCACCAGCTGTTTTCACAAGCATATTTATCACTGTGCAGCAGCAATGACACATCATATAGATGGAGGTAATTGCAGACATGATCACACAACTTTTGATGTGCCTTCTAACCTTTTCACGTACTGGCCCTCCACTGCCCCCTACTGTCCATGTGCGTATTGCATCTTGCGGACGAGTGGCTGAAGACGTGCACAACTGACGCACAAAATGTCCGCATCATGCGTACACGTAGTTAAAAGCAAGTGTATTTCGGCCCTTACACACTACACAAAGCTGTAATGCATTTTTGTACCTTGAAAAATACCAGTGTTTTGAAGTACTATTCATATATCAGCCAGCTATGGTTATTACTTATGCATGGCCAAGTGCAGATTGGCTGACTCGTGCCTAAACGATCAGGACTGTGCATTCACAGTGCTTAATCCGAGTTAACAAATGAACGGCGAAAGTAAAGCCTTTCATTTTAGTTACCTCCTCCAAGGAGGTTGTTTTCACCCGTGTCCGTTTGTTTGTTTGTCACCAGGATTATGCAAAAAACTACTGAATGGATTTCCACGAAACTTGGTGGAAGGATGGAGCATGGGCCAAGGAGGAACCCATTAAATATTGGCTCAGATCCAGACAAAGGGGCGGATCTAGGAATTTCTTATCTTTCTTTAACATTGCGAGATGTTAAACATGCGGTTTTCCCACATTTTCATTAATTTTCCAGGGAATACTACATGGATCTTGATTTAAGAAAAAAATCAGCCATATTTAGAGGGCTGGTATCTATGAGTGTGTACAATTTAGTGCAGATTCAAATAAAAATCCGGATCTATCAGATTTAAACATGATTTCATAGGAGGGTAGTCTTTTCCTGCTGCCGTATGGTAACAAATAGAAACCTGCAGCTAGCACCAATGTGTAGCTGAGTTAATATGGATTCAGTAAGGTGCTAACAGAGAGTCACCAGCTGCTGCAGTTGGTGCTGAGGCTTCAATAAGAGGATTGTTGGGTCTTGGAGGAGGTATGAGCTTGACAGAGTGACATTCTAGTTTTTCCTGATTTTCCTGAAAAAAACCACCATGTTTATTTAAAAGGACTAGATTAGTAAAGATTTTTTCACCTTCCTGCTTCCAAAAGTTGTTGCATTTCCTACGGCATCAATATACAGTAAAACGTCCTGTTTTAAGAAGAGCAGTTTAGAGGAAAAAAGGCTTTTGGTTAAATTGAAGAGAAACTCTTTGCTTTTCTGCTTTGAAAAGGAAAAAGCTTTAACGTTGATTTATCCTCCACCTCTGCGTGCAAAAAGAGAAACTACTATCCTTTTTTCAAATGTTATTTGATTTTGTTCAGATCGTAACAATCTAATTTAGAGGGCGGTGAAATCTACATTAATAAGTAATGGTTGGTTGTAACATCGGTGTATGCAGTGTCAAAAGTCTAAACTGTTTAAAAAATGTGATGGCATGGTTTGACCCATGGTGGTCCCAAAGGCAGGAGCTTAAAACGTACTGGCCCTTTTCAATGACCAGCGAAGAATAACGTTATAGTAAAATAAAGAACAATATGTTGGGCTTTGCAGCAGTGTTGTTGTACCTCGGTGAATTACACTCCATGGGGCACTTAAAATCTGTCTGGCTGCCCATTCAGACAGCCACTATCCTGGCTCATTAACGTCCTGCAGGGGAATTAGAGTAAACCGTGCTCCACTGAGCGGCCGGCTCCTGCAGATTTTCTCCCTCCAGGGATGGCAGTTGTTTGCCCGAGGTACATCAGAGCAGCTTGGAGCGACCGGCAACACACAATAATTAGATGTTCGATTCCTCCAAGCTGCCGTAGCCGTTGAATTCATCCTGACCTGTTTTAGCAACTTCAGCAAAGGCTGCCAAGTATAGTATCACTTTGCAAGACATCAGCACTCAAATTGGAAATCTGGTCTGAAAATGAGGGATTATAAGAGGGGACAGTATCCTGGAAGTAAGCAGGATGATCACATTCAAATGCATTACAATCAAAGGAATGGACTGCTTGAGATGTGATTAAAGATTGATTTGTCAGTTTTCCCCTCTGTATTTCAGAAAGGGTGTTTGACTAAGGCTCAATCCCTTGGCCCGACCCCTACTTTTGGAGTGCCCACTATCGGGTAGTGGCCCTTCAGAACGGAGGTACGAGGGTTAAGGATTGAAATCTTTACCTAAGAAATGGGACACCACTTCGTATGTATCTCTAGCTGATGATGGCACATGTGTAACACATGGAAAGAAGTCCTGTCTGTAGAAATTTCTCCCCTGCATTGATATCAGATGAAGGGGAAGTGCAGAAAGAAAGATTTGCTGCTGGATTATCTTTCAGGCTTCATACATGGAATACGGAAATAAGTTATGTTACCGTTACTCACAAATCGTCATTTACACAATTCTATTGACGTCACGAATAGCGATTTTTCTGAAATGCTTGCCCATAACAATCAATCACTTCTTCCTTTGCATCTACATTAAATGAAGATATTCAGGCAGATTTTACATGTTGTGCGATTATTTGCGGATATATGGACTTCAGGAACCATTGTGCTGGTTCAAACAGCTACACTAAGAGAGCAGTTCAGTTTTCGAGGATGAATTTTATTGCAAACAATTTATTGTGACTTTTTTTTTACGAATAACTTTTCCATCTGCTGAACAGGTTGGTGTGAGTTTCAACAAAATGAACAGCACCATTGCTATTTCACAGGGATTTGTTGCTAAGGCTTGTAATGCTGTTTACCAGTTCCATCAGTAATGCTGCACGAGTCGAATAAGTTTGCCCGTTTTCTTAATGACATTTTTTTGTTATAATCTCATTATGTGTATTTGTGGTTGCCCGTGATCTCTGGGGGCAGTGCCGCTGTGTTAGGAAAAAAAAGAATTGGGGACAGCTAGCAGCAAGCTATCAGTTGTGTTCACATTCATCAGGCCTGCTGGAGATTAGAAGACAGAGCAGAGAAGCGACTGGAGGCGTCTAGCATTCACAAAGCACACTGTATATACACACACACACACACAAAGATGCACAGTCTACAATATCTACAGGCACAAACACAACACAAGCTCCTGATCCAGCCCTCCAGCCGTACCTCCCCCCAACTGTCAAACCATGTTCTGCCACACACAGTGAAAAATAGCAGAAGAATAGAGTTTTTCTCTGGGCTATCTGCAGATATATTCTTTGGGTGTTACAGTTACATAACATAAGAGAGCGAGCAGGAAGTGGTGTGAGCCTATAGTACGTGCCACTATAGGTGTCTGAGGTCAAGAGGCTGAGATGATCTTTTCACATAATGACAGAGGTCATCTCTTCTCATCACCCTGTCCACACAATGATGATGTGACCTGACAGTGGTGCTGAGCACGCCGGTGGGTGAGGTCCGTGTCCATGACCAAATGATTCTTAATGTGGTTGTTTGTTGGTTGTAGGCCTTGATGTATTTATACTGACCAAAGTAGAGTTTATTCACAGCTGGGACAAACAAATATGAGTGGTTTCAGCAGTGAATCTCCCATTTCAGCTGTTATTCCTTTTTTGCCCATCCTTCCAGGGATCGCTGCTGTAATTACTCACAGATTAGGCAACAGCGATGGCGAACACACGACGCAACAAAAAGTCCTGGTTTTTGAGGCGCAAACAAGCTCTCTCAATTACCCTCTTGAGAAAATCCCGGAGGCTTGGTTGTAAATCCCTCGGCTTTAACGAGAACTACAAGTGTCCGTCCATCTCTGCAGGGGACAAGGATCGCTTTTGAACGTGCAGGGTTATTATTTCAGTAACCTCAGCAACCAAAGAGATCACCATTAGCTAGCTAGTGTTGCTCATTGTACAGATTTATAAACGCCACCCAGTTGCAGCAGCAGTTGAAGTCAGTGTACCTAATGTGAAGTCTGATAAATGAATCGATGACTGGACAAAACCCCATCGGCAGTACCTAGAAAAATCACCAATTCACAGCAGAAACCCTTCCTCTGAAGAAAGAGATCATATCCTGAAGAGGTAGTGCTGTAATTCCCCAATGCAGTGAATATTACAGATGGTATAACACACACAGTAAATACAAAGTGATTGGCATTTATAGATTAGCATCTTTCCAGCGCCAAATAAGCAACATACTGATTAGCAGTAAAAGGAGATAAGTGGATAGCAGAGGGACTCTGGACATGTTATGATCCACCCATTCTCACTCCCAACACGCCAAATACAGCAGCCTGCTCAATGGCCCTTCGCTTCTATATGTATATAATTATGACGCTGTAGTTGCCCCTCTAGCATTATTTCTAGAGGCGCTTGTCTAGTGTAGGGGCGAGAAAAATCCAAGTCCATACACATACATATCTGGAGACTGGAGTTTGGGTCCTGTTTGAAACCAAGCGTCACCAGTCATTTCTGAACCTAACCAAGTAGGTTTTGTGCCTAAACTTAACCAAAGTAACGTCGACCTTGTGCATCAGGATAAGACACGCAAGCCTTTGTGTGTCAGCCAGAGCTGCTAAAGGGAAGACTTAGCGAGTCGATCACGGACGCCAAAGGGTACCTTGCGCATCTGGATAAGACGCAAAGGGCGCATGAGAAAACATCGGTCTGTGACGACCTGGGATAAAAACGGGTTGGTACCTAACTATGTAGTTTTTGTCCATGTGACCGTTTCACAACGTTAATAACAATCCAAAAGTCACAGTATGTTAAATGTTTGTCAGCAAGTTTTATTTTGAAAGTCACAGACAAAACTTTGAAGCGACCAAGCTGCTGTATTTGATGAGCTGGGAGTGAGATTGTCTTGTAAGACCCTGGGGTCCGACCTGTTGTCACCCTCTCTTGGCTCGTAGTATTCGATTGAGCTCAATCAGATTTAAAACCAGTCAGCAGTCCCACTTCAGGAATATGCCACGCGTTCTCATCGTCACATACTGACATTTTTTCATGAGCCCTTCGTGTCATATCCAGACGTGCAAGGTACCCTTTGGCGTTGCCGAACGACGCGCTAAGCCTTCCCTTACGGCTCGCGCCCTGCGCATCTTATCCTGACGCAGAAGGTCTACGATACTTTGGTCAAGTTTAGGCACAAAACCTACTTGATTAGGTTCAGGAAGTGACTGGAGATGCTTGGTTTCAAACGGGACGTGAACTCCAGTCTCCTGGGTGAAAGTCGTGTGTTTGACCCTCCACTCAACCCCGACCTCCACCTCTCTTGGCGCTTTCTTGCTTTTGAAAACACAGTACGTTGCACTACATCATCTGCTCAAATCGACTGATACTGACGTGGACGGCTTTACATTGCTGGCACATTTTAAACCCTTGTGCATCCTTGCCAAGACGCCAAAGGGTACCTTGTGCGTCTGGATGGGACGCGAAGGGCCGCGTCAAAATGTTATCTGACGAAATGGGCGTGGAATATCAGTCGCCAGACCAGACATTTAGTTCATTATGCACTAAAGCACAAGGGTGAAAATAAGGTGTAAGGTGTGTCACCTTTGGTCATACATGGTGTTCAAGCTGTGTTGGCTTTTGTTGGTGGACATTCATGGTAGAGATCTTAAAGCTTGTGCAGACATTTTCCATATGGACGTTTGATATCTCTGTACCTTTGTTTACCCCTCGGAGCCATAGAGACTTGCTGTGCAGAGCAGCATGTTTATTTTCATGGTTTATTATGTAAATGCAGATGCAATCTCCAAAAGACACCTTGTTCATTATTAAGCAGGGCCTTGATGTGTATTGGGAATTTATTGTCAGGGCTAATGATGCTACCAAGGTATAACAATTCATCAACAGACTCATTTCTGTTAATCTTGATGGAGGACAGAGGAACTGTTCTGGTTTAACTAACAAAGAGCTTTTGTCAGTCAGACATAAATTATGTCTCGAGGCTGGATGCTTCATTATTTTTAAGTTCAGTTTAGGGAGATGCTGAAATGGGATCCACCATACAGTATAACTCTTAAAAAGGTATATAATAGCACTCTTTAACCCATTCTAAGCTGGAGGGAGTCTTTCTGCAATCTTGAAATTCGCCTGCATGCCCTTTCCTGATTTTTAAAGCTAACACATTGATCGAGTGCCTTGTTAAGGATGTTCCGGCACTGCATCTCAGTCCATCAGTGTTGTGCAAGCGGCTGCTGGACGTCTGCAAACAGCTGATGAGAGCGAAATAATAAGAAATGTCAGGGTTAGTGCATCATGGTGTCCATTCTCTAAACGATTTTCGAGATCTGAGACAAATCTGCTTTACTAATCTACCCCAAGAAAACGGTATTAAAACCGTGACTGTTTTGTTTTTTTTATCGCTCCATGCTGAATGTGCTGAAGTCATTTGCTGCCGTGGTGCAATCATCCTTGCTGCACAGTATGAAATAGGATTGGCACAGAGAGGGCTGTCTGGTTTTGCTATTCGGAGTTCCTGGAGGTAATGTAGGCAGCAGTTGTGACTGTTTTGACTGAGTGAGATGGATAAACACTCATTTGCAGCAGGGAATTACTCTATATTAAATATTAATAAATGGGTTTTTTTATGTGGTGTATTTACATTTCCAGACCAACAATACCAACACAGCAAAAAAAAAGGGGCAGAAGGAAATGTGTCGGTGCGGGGAGAAGAATTTATTCCTCTTCACTGTGTTTATAATTTCTCTCAAGGCCAGAAATGAAATGTGTGGAAGTTTACACACTTTGAGATGTAGCCTCTGACTGATAGAACTTAATGTGCAAAAGAAGCACAGTGTGATGCTCCATGCTGGGGAGTGAGAGAGGACAGGCCTGAGCTCGCCTCTCATTGTTCCTGTTGCATGACACTTCATGCACAGTAGGCGCCACTTGCACCTCAGTCAGTGTTGCATCCTTGAATCACCCTGGCAGATGGGAAATTAAGACAAAGTGTCCATGAGTCCATCATGAATGCTGAGAAGTCGTTGCTAATATACCATAAAAAGTGAGTTTGAACCAGTCCTGTATTCAGGTTTTCTTTTTTATGTGAAATATTTTCTCTGATCTTGAACCCTCCAGCACCCGAGAAGGGGGGAACCTCTTCGGTGTGTGTGTGTGTGTGTGTGTGTGTGGCTGGCTGTCAGAAACCCAGCTAATTTCCAAAATTGATTTAACTTCAAAAAGTTTTTACAGCACAAGGTGACCTGTCGGAGCATCCACCGTGCCCGTTTATCTCCTCTCTGCTTTGGACTTTAATTAATAGCTTGATACGAGCAATGAGCAGCACGTCTGCCCTGCATTGCACCAGCATTAATTTGCTGAGCATCTTGGCTGTAAGAATTAATGACGTGAACAAACTGTAAAACACAGTTACAAAATAAAGAGCTCAAACTGTTCATGCTCATAATCGTTCTCATAAACGGTGATGCACTAAAGACGGCTGGCGAGCTGTGCATAAAGTTGAGATTTTTTTTCCGGGGTAATTGATATGTAAATTTTCATTGCAGAACATGAAGAAACACTGACAGGCTCCCTCCCTCCCTCGTTGCTCTAGGCTTAATGCTAACCAGCAGGTTTGATATGCAGTTTACATAAAGTCCTGAAGGCTGCAGCACAATGGCCCTAAGGCAACATCCACTCAGCCTGTCCGTACCATCAGACTACAAATATGATGGCACTGAATATTTCCACTTTGAGAATAGATGGGAAATATCAGAGCAGACACTGAGAAATTACTTGTGCATTCATAATATGGAAACTGGGGCTTAATGCCACCCAACAACAACGTTCCCTCCATGTTCATATTCAGGAAAATCATTTAAATGACCAATAAGTATGGAAGCACTGTCACACTGCTTCTGGATTATCATTAAAATGGGCTGGACATGTCTTTAAATACAGTTTTGAGGTACTTAACTTGAGTTTTTACACTTTCTGCTACTTCAAATATGGTAAACTACATTTTTTTGATAACTTTAGTTACTGTGACTTTCCAGATTCAGATTAATACAATATAAAGTATAATCAACAAGTCAATAATGATATTATTATATTACAAACTACCCCACAGTATATAAAGCAACATCTAATATAAAATATAAAGTAAAATATAAAGCGGCTGCAATATTAAAGTGAGGTACACATGAATGCACCAACAATCATAATCCAATAATATATATTAATATAGATTATTCTAATATGGGCTAATCTGCAAATTAAGTAATTTTACTTTCGGTAGGCTGTTTTCACATTTCACAGACGCCAATGACGTCTGATGTCATTTGGAGCCAGAGTCTGCGCAGTAGTGATCGGGGGGGTGGAGCCGCGGTATCGAGTTCCCGCCCATACACCCGCCAGACACAATCAGGAGCAGGGCTCAGCTGTCAATCATGAGGTTTCAGCCCCTTTTTATAGCATCAAATAACTAATTAAAACCA
>JBBPCS010003554.1:0-12173 GCA_037974645.1 Hollardia meadi
CATCTTCCAGCGTCTGAACATTGTGGCGCTGTACCCTGTCACCTTGAGTTTCCATTAAGTATAGTGCACACAGCACACTGCACATATAGCAGCTTTAATTTAGAGAGCAGCCACTATTCCTATGCTGTAATAATGGTACCTGCCCCCAGGCAATATGAACCAAAAAATCTTCAAGTTATTGTCACAGCGCCCCTCAGCAACAGCGTTGGCTGTTGACACATTAAAATACAGTCATGTTAAGTGTTTGTGACCAGTTCAACCAAAAAAAGTGATATTCTCCCCTTGTTTTTTTTGGAGGCCTAAATCGTTAAACTATCCAGTAACTCACAAGAAAAAAAAAATCCCGTTAAATGTTTTCAACCAACAGTCAATGATAATTTCCTTACCTTTACAAAATACTTATTTTAACCTAAGTAATGTTCTTTCCCTATACCTAACCAAATTATGTTTTCAATATGTTAAATTATGTTTTGGCAGGCACAGACAAACTTTATTTGATCAGAAATCGCTTGTCTCATTCTACAGAAACAATATATTATGTTGTGTGATTTGGGGGACTTTTTGAAAGTCATTTTGTGTAGTACATGTTGCTCTTCTGTCACATTAATCTCCTTGTGAAGCCCCAGATTTATCTTGGGCCTGGCTCCCACATTAGGAAACACTGCTCTACAATACAGAGACACAATAATATGTGATGCAGGATCTCTACTACTTCATATTTTATGGCAATTGTGCAAATTTTCTAACCATTATGCAATTCTTGAAAGGAACAAAACCAAGTCCAAAAAGGGGAAAGATTGCAGCTAATTCAGAGCAAACTGATATAAAGCTGCTAAAATCATCCAGAGATAAGTGGAAGACACATGAAAATGTGACTGCCAACAGGAAAGAACAGCACATATACAGTAGAGTGGGAATGAACAAGTATAGTTTAACAATAATTTCCTCTGTGCAACATGGCACTAACACTAACACTGTAAAAAGGGTTTGAACAACAGTGTAACATGTAGGACTTCTAACCTGACGCATCAGATGATGGCAAACATGACAGGATGTAACGACCATAATGTATGATTCAGCATTTAGCTGTTTATTTTATCATTATTATTATTTAGAAAGTCTAAATTTTAAACATGTAATCAATGTCCAAACATGAAGTCAATGCACCTGTTATCCTTGTTCATGAAACCTTTTCTCTCTTCATTTCTTATTTCAGTTCATGCTTCAGCAAAAACAAAATAACAGCATTGAGCATCAAGTGCTGCTTGTGGCTGCGTAGGAAATCTGCGATACAAGTGTGACCCCTGCTGATTAGAAAAGGCATTGCAGCTTGCTGCCACTTGATTACAGAAGGTCAACCTATTCATGAGACAACCAAGTGTAAAAAAAAATATTTATATGAGAACAGATGAGCTTGTGATTAACAAATTCATGCTTTTTCAACAATGTTGTGAGTGCTCTCCTGCATTATGCATTTGAACAGAACTCTGGGGTATATTTCAAATATTGCACTCATTTTGCAGATTTATGCAATACACGGATTTTGTGCCAGACTGAGGGGTTTCTGAGAGGTTTAAAACTGCTCAGGAAATGTAGGCGATGAAAGCGAATGATTGACGGAACAATGGTACAAAGTGAGTTTAAGATGAGTAAAAGTTTAGTTGCAGTGCAGCTGCATAGAATATCAGACTCCTGTGAGTTACATCTAATCATTCACCATAATGCAATGTGTGACAAAACTTTTTCAGGTCATATTAAACGAAGAACATGTGCTTCAAATCGCCCATCTCCTAATTAGTGCCGTTGAATCTAATAAACAAGAGGACGAGGGCAAATGTTTCATCATCATACTGTTCCAGACTGAGATTTTTTGAAGGAAATTGGAATAACGATTAGTCTGAGTCTGAGTCACAGCCGGTCTTAGCTTGTGGTGTTTATCACATATGCATGGAAACATATTTTCCACTTGCAACAAAGGACACACTGGCAAAAGAGCAAAAAGATTGAGCAAAAGAGGACAGAACACAGAGGACATCCAAATGTATTCAAATTACTGTGTTAATGAGAAAGAAAACTGGGCTCAAATCAAGACTATTTATACTTGGAAGCTGGAAGTTGGGTCAAAGATTGTATTGTGAAATTACTCCCAAACAGGTTGTGGTATTACAAAATCTAAAAATAAAAAAGTACACATTTT
Source organism: Hollardia meadi (assembly GCA_037974645.1). Classification (NCBI taxonomy): domain Eukaryota; kingdom Metazoa; phylum Chordata; class Actinopteri; order Tetraodontiformes; family Triacanthodidae; genus Hollardia; species Hollardia meadi. The sequence goes on from JBBPCS010003554.1 coordinate 2,198, forward strand.
AACATTTTTTTTTTTTTTAAAGGAAAAAAAAGCTTTCTAGTGTCAAACTCTGCACATACATCATTCTGCACAGTGAAGCTCCAAGTGAAGTGACACTAACAGTAAAACTAATGGTTCTCAAACTGGGTGGTGGGGCCCACTGGGTGGGCATAGAGCCACCGCAGGGGAGGCCTATAGCAGAAAAATATGGAATGAAACTAAACAAATGAAACTAAATAGGATTTATGTTGTGAAAATGTGAAAAAAAAGTGAAATGTGAAAATTGTGCTCGCCTTTTTTCTACTAAAATCTCCTTTTTTGTTAGCTGCCCCCCCCTTTTTTTGGTAAATGATTGATAAAAAATTGTGGGGTGGGAGGTGTGAACTCTTTTCAGCAAGAGTGTATATAAATGTTTGTTTTACAATTAACAGAGTAAGTTAACAGAGTAAGCAGCTTATGTTTGAAATCATTTTTGCAAAATGAGTGACACTAGAGATGATAATTAGGATAGGATACATCCACCCATTACAAACAGTGGCCTGCCCCATGTATGACTGAATGTAAGGACTGTTGTTAAAATAAATATGGCTTTGGTCAAACATCCTCAATTAATGAAATTTAAGTGACTTTCTTTTATGTCAAGTGGATTATGTTATTTTTCTCTTTTATTAGAGTTAATTAAGTATATTAGAATTTATATACGGTAGCTTGACTTGAAGCTGGTGCTGTGAATGTGCTAAAGAGTACTTTTTTTTTTTTATCTGCAAAGGCAAAAAACATCCTTATCCAGTTCCAGACTTCAACTAACAAAGAGATTTTATTATTTAAGTGTCGGGGGAAGAAAGATGTAATTTGTAGTTTGGCTTCTTGGGCCACAATGTTCTCTTGCTTACTTACCCGTATGATGACATTTGATCGTCCAGTACTGTGTGAAGTTGACCTGTTCCCTTCTTCTGTTCTGGTCACTTTGTCCCCTGTCTTCCTCCTCCTCATTCTACTCTTCCCTTTCACTTTGTTCTCCCCTGCTACAGAATGTCATGGCGTCAAATGTTTTCAGACCAATGAACGCAAAGCTCAGCATTCACTGATAATGAACAACACTCAGGTTAAAATGTCCCTGTGTTCTTCTTTAAATAAAATACCTCCAGGTTAATCTGGCCTTGGAATCACTCCTCAGTCTCAGCTCTCCCTCATACCCTTTTTTAACAAAGTCTCCAACTAGAATAGAATAGAATAGAAAAGATGCCCAACATTTTGCAGCAGGCTTTGAAATATACTCTTTTGTTTTGTTCCAGTTTGAAAACCATCACATCCAATAAAGAAATCATAGAGCTCTTACTTAAATAGGCACATCAATGCTCTAAAAGGCCTTCAATGCACACTTTGCACCATTTAACAAAGTAAGAATAACAGAACACTATAGTCTTACACCTCGACTAAGCCCGACATCTGCTGGTGTACAGTGCTGCAGGTAAGATTCTAGGCTTTCTACACATTTTTATTCCTATTACAGCTGTGGTTAATCTACTTTTTGTTACTTTAGAAACATTGTGCCATTTTATTGATTAATGATGAATGCACACACACAATGGGTACTTAAAGTCAAGTACATTTACTCAAGGACTGCACTCGAGCACAATTTCGAGGTACTTGTGCTTGTGTGTACTTGTGTGTTTCTTTTTCTTCCACTCCACAACATTTTGGAGGCAAATATTGTACTTTTTACTCCACTACATTTATTTGATAACTTTAGGTAGTGTTGCAAATTGCATGCTGCAATAGAGCAAGGTAGGGCATTTTAAAAGACACTTATTGGCAATAGGATTGAAAAAAAAAATCATTGATTCCAATAATTGGATGCTCAATATCGGATCTCATAATAACCGAGGCCAATAGTCGCTCAACCCCCTATTATACAGAATATACAAACATGTAACAGTATGTATAATTTACTTTTATTTGTACTTAAATATTTATTGCTAGAAAATTACTTTTGATACTCAAGTACATTTATTATCAGATACTGAAATACCTTTATCCAAAGTACTATTCAAATGGGTGACTTTTCACTTTTACCAAAGTAATATTTTAGCACAATTCAAATATGACTGTTGGGTTCTTTTTACAACACTGAGGGCTGGTGGGGTGATAAAATTAGATCACTGATTGTGGGAAAGTGTTTGGTTTTGGGTTTTTTTTGTCATTTTGACTGACTCTATACACAAGAGGCTCTGGCTGTATTGTCTTTTGTGTAGCACTGTGCTGCCTTCAGGTGTCCAAGTCAACTGCTTTGGGAAATTACAATCTTGTATGAGATGTTTTGAATCAAGAAGCACCGACTGCTGAATGATCCGTAGAGGATGCTCAACAAAATGAGCTGCTTTCTATAACACATGCAGGCCACGTTCGATATGTTTTACATGTGCACACACCATCCAATTGCCTGTAGTGCTCTGTGAATACTTTCCTTGTTCTAAATTGGTTTGCTTTTAAGATAAGGCAGATATGATAGAGTGGTCATTAAAGAACATCCAAGGTGTATGTGTGTATTAGAGATGCTGAGCTATGCTTTCCCTTGTTCAAACAATATTCTACAGGAGATGGTTCTTAATCAATGGAGGAATTGGTTTGTTTCAAAGCTTCCTCAAGTGCCCTGAACTAAAACTAGTCCAGCACTCATGAGGTCATGCTTAGAGTGAAGCAGATTCTGGGTGCGATTCAGCATGAACAAATCAGTCACTTCAACTGGCTCCAGAGAGAGCAGTATCAAATTGCAGTGAGGTTCCTTTCTTTCTTTGTTATAGAATATCACAATATCACTTCTCTAATGAGTTTATTGGCTGATCACAAACCAACTAAGGTGCACATCCACTTATTGTATCGGAGTGTGTAGACGCTGTACTTGTTAAGTCAATGAAAGCAATTTGACTTCATATTATCAGCTCGGCTGAAATTTATATTGTCAATAGCCAATAATATACATTTTCTATCAGGCTGATAATTTATCAGTCTGATAAATTATCAGCCTGATATAGATGCATCCCGGCAAAATACTGATCTTTTGTGAAATGTGTATAAAATTATGTAAATGTCTAATGTCCATTTCTGTTCAATGAGACGGTGCAGTCATATAAAACAGTAGTTTGAATATTTATCTCAGTGTTAACATGCTTAACAGGCCTCACAATATATGTGATATGGCCAGACATTGATGATTTTATCCACTTTAAAGTAAAAATTGGACATTTTGGGAAAAAAACATTTATTGGCTTTCTTGTCCAAAGTAAGATGAGAAGGTCAACACAACTTTCATACTTACTTTCAAAGCACCGAGACAAGTTCCAAACCATTTTCCAAACCTGCTCAAGATATTTGGATGGAAGTTTCCATGTTCCTAGGCACTGCAGAGATGGTGCTATAAGACAGTGTCATTGTATTGTGTTGCACAAATACAGCCAGCCACAGTGAAGGTTGTAATAACAAGACCCTGTCAGATGGTGGTGGTGTAGATCTGTGTGTGAACTTCATCACTCGTCGCCCCCACGTAAGAAGGACTCATTCACTGTTGGTTGATTCTTTATTGTGAACACTGGAGCTTGATACAATACAAATCATTTCAGTTTAGATACAGCATACAGATAAGAAGTTAACAATAATTCCGTGATTTCTGATTCATTCTGAAAACTTGTGATCTATTGTAAAATCTGTATATCAAGATTCAGTGTAAGCATTTAATGTAAATTAAATCTGTATTTATAGTATTTTAATGGTGGAATGTAAAGCATTTCTTTTTTTTTTTTTAAATGACAGCAGTTTAAAACCATCTCACAAAAAAATAAGATAAAAATGCCTGTGGCAATTTTGGAAAAGCTTCATTTACACTGGCATCCTGCATCTTCCCTGTAGTTCTACTGCAGACAACTCCTTCTTGGAGCCAACACACAATAGCAGCACCTCTCCACCTACAACCAACTTCGAATTAGCATTCGCTTTACCTTCTCTTGATTGAAGCCATAGCACAGCGTCCAACAACAATGGCTAAATTGCAGTACAAAACCTCTAGAAGGAGAAACAGGTCAAGTCAAACCTCCTTGGTTTGACAAAGCCTCAACACTATTGCAAGAATTTTCTAAATTTTATCTTGACTGAAAAACTGCAAGACTGACTCTTTGCATTTCTGCTGTGTTCATGTTTAGTGTAGCATGCTTGTTTGATGTTGTTTGACTAACTTATTCATTGAAATTAAACATACAATGTGCTGTGTAGTTTAAAATTCACTGTGTACTGTACATACAAAAAGTGGAGAATACAAGATAACCCCTATCTCTATCTCAAATATTGAACTTAAGAAAAGAAAAGCTTACTAGCTTTATCTGGAGCATCTTCATCACAGGATGGAGTAGATCTATTGAATATTAAAGACATCAATATTGTCAAATCTTGTTAAAGTTGATGGAGTTGGTCCGTTTTTCCATCAGAGGATCAACTCCATGTACCGATGGGAAGCGTGAGATGTGGTGGAAAACTCTAGTACTAAGCAGAGTTTTCCACACTAGCTATACTGTAAGTGGACTTCTGTTTCCAAGGTCAACAATTAACTTCTATACTCAACATCCTTGTGTTTTTCTTTCCCCTTCTCAAAAGGAATTAAGTACTAAAAGTGTTTTGTATGGAAGGGCTGATGTCCACTTCCTTTTTCTTGCCATTAACAGATCTGTACAACAATCTGTACAACATAGAGGTCAGTCTTTTTGCTGATGATGTTGTTATTTTTTACATTTAATATGGTCGAGTAAATATAAGGGGGGGGGGGGGGGGGGGTTCTTAATGTTAAAAAGCTTCACATAGCAGCTTAAAACTCAAACTGAACAATCTGTAATGATCACAAGTACAAGTATTAAAAGTTATCATATAATATCCTGTATTAACAGCACACAGTGCCATTTGACAACTTATATTAGGTGCAATACTGTATCTGTACAAATATGTTTATAGGATCTATTCATTACTATTTAACTAGATTGGTTGATTCAATATTCAACATATTTGTGTCTATGTTCTTAAAGTAGTTTCAATAAGACAGGCATTTACAAACTACAAAGCTTTCAGAGCAAAAAATTTAAATGACATTTAAAACCATGTACAACACAGTTATGGTAAAATGGGTTGAACAGGCCGTGAAGTCAACTTACAAACACAGCCTTATATTTATGACTGTGTCTGTAGATAGGAGTTATATTACATTCACAGTTGCAGAGGAAAGGTGGGTTGGGAGAGAGAGCAATTTGGCCGGAATTTCATGATAATTCCCAGACACACAGACTCAGACATATTACAACTCTAGCAGATTGTACCTGTTCTCTCTGTCTCTCTCAAACACACACACATACATACACACACATAGGACGTGGTCTACGAGCGGCAGCAGCCAGCAGTCCTCATCTCTTTGTCGACGTACTCCTTCAGCTGAAACTTTGGCTCATCAGGCTCCTTCATGGTCCTGTGCTTCAGTTCTCTGGGAGAGACAGACAGTACATACACAGGAGGCTGTGCTGACTCTGCTACCAATAGGTGGCGACGGAGCAGTATTCAATTTGCACTCAGATTTTACTCAGACAATAACGTTTTCACCAAGGTGATAAGGTGTCGTGTGAGTCAAATACTAAGTGTGGGGTAATCCCATTGCAAGTACATTCTAAACCTCATTTGGTGCTGAATGATGGTGAATTCCAGGCTGTTTAGATTTTAGAGCTGGATGCCAAGAGAAAAAAACGCAAAACTGTAAATTGGTAATTAAATAGGTGTTAATTGAGTTGTGGTCTTTGACACCAGCTTCAAATAATTTCATAAATAACTGTTGATTGCCCTTTTTTTTTTTTTACATTAATCCCATCATAATTATTTTTTTGCTCCGTCGCCTGGGTTAGAAGAGTTGCAAAGTGTTTCGTGACCTGGGTGTGACGAGTCATAAAACCTCATAGAATAGCTGTTGAAATGTGTATAATATTATACAAAATGTCTAGTTATTTCTATTCAAATAAATGGTACAGCAATATAAAATAAAACATGGGTTTGAATATTTAACTGTAAACATGCCTAAGAGAATGGATGTTATATGGCAAGACAGAGATATTTTTTTTCCACTTTAAAGTAGTCGATCCCACTTTTTTATTCTTTCCTTTTTATTCCTTCCATTCCTTAATGACTGCAAACATGGGGAACTGACTAGCATGGCTCTATCCAAAGGTAACAAAATCCACGAAGCAAACAAGCATATATAGTTCCCAAAAACATGGCACTATCTTTAAAGCTGCTCGAGGGGGGAAAAGGGTAAGTATTTATGTTAAAGTCTTAATTGGCCAATTACAGCTCACACAAAGGTGAGTTTATGACCTATGTACACAATATTAGTAGAGAAACTTAAACCATAAAAACATTTATAGCAAAACAATATTTACATCATGTAGGACGATTAAAGCACATAAATAGATGCACAATGCCCGATTTTGTGGTTTATGAATACTTTAAAAACTGACCATTTGTTGTTGTCATTGCACTTTTGTCACAGTTTCCATGTGAATCCTGTTTTTACTAGTTTTTTGTTGCTTACACTTGCGCGTGTGCAAATACAGCAAAGCGAAATGAACTAAAACATGGTGTGCGGGTGGAGGGGATGAGAGAGTGGAAGATTGACAGATGAGAAGTCTGGAGAGAGCTGACAAAAGAGTAAAAGAAAGCAAGAGATTTAAAAAGCTGAAAAGATGGTAACATGGACTAGAACAACAACAAGAAAAGAGCTGGTCTTAGATTCTGTATCTGCGGAGTGTTGTGTGCCAGACTGCCGTGCTATTCTTGGCAACATCCCACCATGCCAGCATGTTACCATAACGAGGCTTTGAATGTGAAACAACTCCCACACAAACAGTCCAACTCCACACATTTACGTGAAACATACACTAAAAATAGTACCCTCATTATTTTTAAAAAAATGTTCTTGTCAAGATATCTTGGTTTACATACTGATCTCATTAAAAGCTGAATGGGTAATTGTGTCCCTGCGTATAAGCCAGTTTGGCATTTCCTATTATCATACCGTGGCTGTAGGGAACAAATGCAAATGTGCCTCTTGCCAAAAAAATAACTCTTCTCTCCCCTCTCATTACCAGAATCTTGTTTTTTTAAGACATGAGCATCAGCTCTCGCTCTCAGATTTTAAACTTGTTCAGATGGCAGTGGTGGCAGATTTTTCACTCCAACCTTCTTGTAATTATTAAAAATGGGTTTTAGATGTCACAGAGAAGTTATTCCTAGCAGAGGACCGTTTGTCTGCTGAACTGAAGATAGCAGCAAGTGCTGTGGGCTGTGACGTTTTGTTGACATGTTATGTCGGCGACCCACAACCAGGAGATTTAAAAGCAGCTAGCAGCAGTTAGCAGCTAACTCAAAGCAGAAAAAAGGAACTGAGAATGACTGCAAATTGTGGAGACAACGCGAGGTTCGTGAGGACTTACCCTCCGAGAAGAGGATGAGAACTTCCGCCACATAACAGGAACGGTAAATGATTGTTATTGCCATTTTACCCCATTGTTCAGAAAGTGCAGCTCGTCGCGCATTATGCTTTTCACCTAATGGTCATTCTAATGTTCATGAAACACCAAAGCTACTGATCTGCAGGTGACACACTGATCTTTTTTTTAATGTTCCAGTTCTCATCACTTTACGGCGGAGCACAAAAACTCTCTGCGTGTTCCCTAAAAGTAAAGTTACAATTCAGTTGCAGGATTCGTGCTGCGCTCTTCATCTTGTGGTGTTGGGTGTGTGTGACTCACTTGGCCACTGCAGTGAAGGCCAGCTCCACATTCAGTCCAGATTTAGCACTCGTCTCCATGAAGGGCACTCCAAACTCCTGCACAGAAGAACATCTCTCACTAGGTGTTCGTGTGTGTGCTTGTCATGCATGTGTGGACATTTGACGCTATTCTTCAACTTTCCCAATAGGACAAAATGTCCTGATCCTGACAGAAAGATGACATTTATATAAATTTAGTTTTGGGACTTTAGATCTAGGGCTAAAAGCACCTGGAGAGGAATGAGAGGGTTGCTGATCAATACCAATAACTCAACAATAATTTTGGTGGGTGCGGAGAATTACATCTTTCGAAAACAAATTTTCTCCCTCCTGTTTCGTAATTTATAAGAAAGAAAAAACAGTATTTTGTCGATGAAAGATGCCCTCAGGTATTTGTAATCTCATTCTGCTCGTGTGTGTGTGTGTGTGTGTGTGTGTACATGTCAATATTCCCACTGTGTGCGTCTCCATCTTGACAGCTGCAGTGCTTCTGCCACACTTCTCATCACCCCTTGTGTTCACATTTACTCTTACACGCCTCTCAGAGCTTATCTGAGCGAAGCAGCCTGGAAAATTAAGTTAGCAAGCCCCTGTCATTTATTCAAAACAATAACATTATGTGAATACGTAATTACAAACACTAATCATGGCACAGCAGCTACACCAGGGGAGTTTAAGGGTCCACATGTGTGGGCAGATTAAGTACAGCATGTCTTTTATCCCTGTTAAATGTGTTAAATTGCATGTGTATGTGTGTGTATGTGTGCGTGTTTTATGAAGCCCACCTTTGCCAGTTTCTCTCCCTCCTCTCGTCTCACCACCCTGTTATGTGTGGAGTCAGCCTAGAACACACAATGGACAGACAATATCCAGTCAGAAACTGTGGCTCATTTCCCAAAGTCCTGTCCCACAGTGTCTGGAGAGTGATTAATGCTAATGAGGGAATTCACAGTCGTGTTGGACATATAGCCTACTTGTACTTCAAACTGTCCACTCTTACGGCATAAATCTTAATAACTGCCAGTTATTTTTTGAGTTTTAACGAGCTGCTTTTCATTTCTGTTTCATTAACCAAGGATTTGGATATTAATATCAAATCAGATATTTTCCAAGATGTCCTGTCATAAAAAATGAAGCTGGATTTACTGCTGTTAAGTTCACTTGGAGACAGAGGACCCCTGAAACAAGTTGCTCACATGCTAGCAAACACATAAACATTTAAAAGACGTGGCGCAGCATGAGAGTTCTTATAGCCGTGTTTCTGACTGTAAGAACGACATTCACTTTTCATTTAGCTCTGCTTTGGTGTCCACCAACTCCTGGGATAAAGGGCTTCTGAGCCTACACTAACTTTGTCAAACATGGTAGCAAACATTGCAACAGCATTAAATTTCAGTCATGATCCACAATGGCTAGTGTAAGTAGTGTAAGAAATAATCCAATCATCATCAACTCCTGAGAGAAATATTTGACAAGAGCAGGAGGTGGTCGGGTGGATTGGTGGGTCAAACAGGAGTTTCACCCAGGAGATGACTGCGTACCGTATCAAACCATAAGTTAACTTTGACTTATTTTAACAGAAGTTAACATACTAAAGTTAAGTAACGTACAATGGTACGTATGTAACGTCATGTCAAGTTTATTTTAAACCAAACTCCTAAACCTAACCTTGCCTAAACCTAACCAAATGGTGGCATGTTAACTATGACACTACATCAACTATGTAACACGCTTATGTTACTTACGTCATGTTGTTTTGGGAATGGTCGTATAAGTCATTTTGGGAGTTATTGGCAAAAAAACAATTCTGTTGTTTAGATATGAGTACGTGTTGGAGTGGACCTTCAGGGTTGAGTAATAATTCTCTGTGGGTTTGTCATGAAAAGCAGCTCTGTTCACTTTAAACATTGTTATTATACAGGTACATTGTTAAAAAGAAATATTGATTAGTTAAGCTTTAATCATTTGAGCTTATTGCCACTTTTCCAACACAATGGCCTACCTGTTGAAATGACCAGTAAACCCTCCCAATTTGTGACATTTGAAAATCCAGTCAGCAATACAAATACATAGTGTAATGGCAAATTTATAATCATTCATTCATAAACATTTATTTTTATATCTTTTATAATGTTTAGTATAACCATG
>JBBPCS010003555.1:0-10440 GCA_037974645.1 Hollardia meadi
TATTGTTTTTACTGATATGATTCTAACTGTTATTGTTGTTATTGTAACTGTAATCTGTGTCTTTTGAATGTACCTTGTAAAGTGCCTTTGAGTGCCTTTTAAAGCGCTATACAAATAAAATGTATTATTATTATTAGGGTTTGGATGCAACAAATGATTATTTACGCTATCAATTAATATCTGTCCCATTTTTTCATTAAAGGGATTGTTTGACATTTTGGTAAATATGAGAGAGAGAGAGATTCGAAACATGCTCATCATAATTTGATCAAAGGTGATGCCTGTAATTTTTTATGTTCAGTCAATAGTGAAACCCCCCCCGAAATATTCAATTTCAAAGCAAAAAACAGAAAATCATTCAGTTTGAGCGTATATTTTTGCATGAAGAATTACCTAAAAGATTAATCAATTATTATAATTGTTAGCAATTAATTATGTACATGGACTAGTCAATTGTCAAACAGTTTAATTGAAGTTCAGGAGTGTTTTAAATCTCGTTTGGCTTCTTTGCTCCTGTAGCTGTGGTAGCGATATGTTGAGGAGTTGTAAAATCTACATGTGTTCTGTGGATTTAGAGAGCACTTACAAAGCTGTTTCCAAATAAAGACAGCTTGAGGGAGATACAGAGTGATCAAGTCATACCATATCTGCTCACACAAAATGACAGCTATGTTTGCTTTCTTAGCGTGAAGTCAAACACATCCAAGATCAGGGATGAAATGACGTCTGGAGATAAGTAACATTACGTTGACATCCCTGCTATTTGTGGATGATGCTGTTTGGGTTTTACAGAGCTGGCTTTAATATAATCTCCGGAATGTTGGGGGGCTTCTTTTTTTTTTTTTTTGCAGCTGAGTGTAATGCTGTCAGGATGAGAAATGCCATCTCCAAGTCTGAGGGTGAGGTCACTTCCCGCATGAACGGTGACTCGTCTTATCCAGCGGCTACCCTGAGAGACTCCAGGTATCTCAGGAGCTTATATATGAGTGAGGGAAAAAAAAGAGCTGACAGCCTGTTAGTGTTGCCTGGTCCTGGGAAGTGAGATTGTCAGGAAGTCCATCAGTGAGATGGCTGACACCTGGTGCTGGCAGTCTGCTCAGTTAGACACTATATTAGCTGGTGGTGTCAGTCACTGTCTCTCTCACTTTCCTCCTTCCTGATATACAGTTTATTGGTTTGATCTTACTGATCAGTTTCCGCATCACATCAACATTTATTGGTTGCCTCATGTGAGCCGCAGTCTGTTGTTCAAGGTCAATAAATTCTTAATTAATCGACGTACAGCAGTGTTATTTTGTCACTGCACATTATTTTTAACCCTCACACAACCAGCTCTTTCATCATACATCTGTGTTGAGTTGTCTGATGTGAACACTTGTCTGTCCCTTTTAAAGTGAACATGGCATGAGGATTATTTATTTCGTACATCGCTGTGGACTACACATACTATTGATGTTACTATTTTAACCATTTGACATCGTCTGTCACACATTTGACTTGTTCAAACTCTTGATGGCATGTGGATCATTTGACGCTCCTCAGCAGGGTGACTCGTCTCACTGGGTCTGATAATAGTTGGTTCACTGGAACCTTGCTGTGGATGATAATCTATATTGAAAGGAAAAATTGATGTGCTTTGGGCAGTATACTTGGTTGAAATGTTTACATCCTCTAGTTTTACTGGAAGCCTATAAGACCCTCAGAAGAAACTGAAAGACTTAAAATACAATTGGGCATGAACATGGGCCAGAAGATAAATATGAATATATGGAAGTAGAGATGTCTAAATGGTTGAGATTTATTGATTTGAATTTTACATTTGAGTTCTGTTTCTTCAAATCTTGATGTATTTTCCTGCCTCTCTAGCTTTAGGCGAACTGCCAAATTCTGGGTTTAAATCCCGGGAGGCTTCTTGAATAAATGACTCTTTAAAACATTTACCAGCTCGCTCGTCATTTAAAAAAAGCATGGAGCAAACATGATAGCAGGAATTTAAATCGGCCTTGCTCAAGCGACATGTTACAGTTTGAAGCAGACACTGTGAGAGTTCTTACACACACTTTCTCTCCCTTCTGTTTTCTCATTGGGATCATTTTACTCCACCAAAATGTTTATTAGAATCAGTCTATCAGAGTAAAATGCTTATGCCCTCTCCTTAGATTTTACCCTATAGTTGATAGCACAAAAAGGAACTATTTAGTCGTGGCAGTTCATCAAGAGTACATGACTATTTTACCACGTATGCTGCATACCTCTGAACGGTGCTACGCACACAGACAAGGAGGTCAAAGTTGTTCAACTGGATTATTATTGTGATTATTTAATGTCTTAAATTTGACATTGATTCATGATGATTTAACACTTTGCACAGCGTTAGCTAGCTACCGATAACAACATCACCATGTGGAAAGATTGTAAATTTGCAACAACCTTCTCAGACTGAAAAAGAAAAGCATTCACTGACCTATAATAACAGCCAATCCCTGGACAGTTTGGAGACAACATAAAATTTATCTCACGTACATACAATCTGCATGTTTTCACAGATCCTTATTCACACCAACACAAAGGCAAACACATTGTTATTTCACACCCAGGCTGGAGATTGTGAGGGCTCTCCTGTGTTGCGGTGGTTGGTTCAGATTACCTCTGCCTGGAAGTGTGACCTTGACCTTGGCTCTGCAAATCTGCTCAGTGCAGCAGAATCTTCTTCTCTCTCTATCTCACTCTCTCTTACATACATATGTTCTCCACCCACTCATCCACCCTTTATTTATTTATTTATTTTTTAGCATTTTAACACTTTTATAGCATCCTAAAAACAGGATGTAGTTTTAACTTCCATACACAATTATCCTGCGTGTATTTGATGTGTGCTACTGTCAATGTAAGGACAGACCCCAAAGTGGTGCAAGTTTAACAAATTAATTAAAAATTAATTTTAAAATGAAATTAAAAAAATTCCTTATGCATGTTAGCAACAATGCTATGGTAAACAGTTTGGAGGAATTATGACAGTAATTTGACAATTGATCAACAAAATACTGTACTGATACTGCATAACACCTCAATTCTAATGACGGAATTTATGCAGACCTTAAATTGCTCAGATGAATGAATGTAGATGAAACACAAACAAATCTTAGTCAATCAACAGTGTCTTCTAAAAACACTTCTGTTGTCTTTTTTCTTTGTATTTGCAGCGCTTTTCTGTAATGTGTTGTGTGGCCTTGTGTGTATTTGCAGCACATTTCCTAAATGATGAGCATGAGTGTCAAACTTCTTAATTTGCTTGTGTTTTGTCTATTTGCATGTGTTTTCTTAGGTTGCAGTGCGTTGAGCTCTCTCAGCCACCATAAATTGGGGTGTTACACTGCAGACTTTAGCAACACCCACCCATTTTTATTTGTTACGCTGACTGGCCTAATGAGGCTGCTATGATTAACCAAAATGTTAATACTTGTAATTTTAAAGTTGTATGCAGCATTTTGGACACCGCTGGTGTGACTTTGACACAGATAGCATTTGAGATAAATCTGGCTGTGGCTGCAGAAGGGAGCAGACTATCTCCAGAGTGTCTCCAGGCTACAGCTAAATGCAGTAAACATATTTTACTGTGGCCTAACTGGAGTCACACCCACCTCACTCAAATAAAATAAAAATCAAGTGTATGGATAAAAAGGTCAAAATTTGAAAGGCCATCAGTTTATCATGAATCATTTCTTATTTTTATAGCAACATGTATTGATCATATACTCCACATCTACCATTGTCCACCTTCAGACATCCCAGTGCCTGGCTGCCAATGTAACAGGCTGGGTTATAGAGTTGGTTATAGAGTTTATATGTTGTTATGGTAAGAAAAACATACAGAGACATACAGGGTCTGAGGCTTGCAGACTCCTGTCCATTGCACATCTCGAGGCTGACTGGCCTCACTGTGGTTTGGTTTGTCTGTTTACTCTGTTGATTGGCTGCCAAACCACAGGCCATCATTACTTGGGAAAATCAAGCACAACTTGTGTATTCTGTGTCAATCGTTAAAGAGATAAAACAAATAACATATACAGCAGTTTTTAAAAAGAATCTGTTTGCCCAGTTATTTTTTGTTATCCATCAGTATTATATGGAACTGATCCAATTCACATTTATTTTGTAGATGATACATCTAATCATCATCCAGAAGAGACAAACATTATGAACAGAAGTCTACAGAGATCAAATACGTCACATAATTTATGCCTCAATTTCAAAGCGAATATCCCAATATTTATTCTGCTAGAGTAGCTGTATATCTACTCCAATTTATAGCTACTTGGTGGTATCAATAATGCAGTTGGTTGTGATCCAACAGTCTTTGAGACATTAATCTGAGTGCACTAATAGAGAGTTCAAACATGAGTCATTGAAAGTGCTTGAATTTGGTGCAAGAATAGAAATTGAAATTCTTTCTATATTTTTGTGTACTCATTGGCAAATAGGCTACGTTTCATCTGGCAAGACGGCAAGAGACCAGATAGTCTGCCATCACTGTAACACAGAACGACTAAAAAGTGCTCACACCTTTAAGCCTTGTGCGACTTTTTATTGTTGTCTGTGAGCTTTTGTAAAGCCTGTTAGTTCTCATTATAAAAAATTCTCAATGTTGTAACTCAGTTTGTCATTGAATCTGAGGGACTTTGGCCTGGTCCTTTTAAAATGCTGAAATATGATGTTTAAGAATGTGTGGAAACCCTGTTGCAAAATATTACTATTGTATTTTTACTCATAGCAAAATACGAGCCACCTGAAAGCACTTTAATCTTTTATCCTATTCTTCCCCTTCAAGAATTTAAAGCCTCAATAAATGATCACTGCACAAATCTGAGCAATCGGATGTTTGTCCTATACATTTTTTTTTAATTTAATCGCAGCACCTCTAACAAAAGTTTATTTGGAGAGAAGTTATCTTCATAAATCAGACTTTATTTCAAATCCACACAATATGATACTGAGATGTACAACAAGGCAAAGGGTTTATTTACATTTGGAGCAGATTGCCACTCTCTGTGCCTTGCCTACATACTGTAAATGTATGCACAGACAGATGGTGTAATAGTCTATTGTTCACTCTTCGCTGACATTGCTGTGATTAAATGCACAGCGACAGCCTACACGGCACACATGTAAGGTTGCATGGGAGCACCTACAGCACTTATAAACAAATATACAGCTGACTACATACATTTGTAGAGAGAAATAAAACTATATCCCTTTCATTATTCAGAAAAAAAATGTGTGAATGTCATGCAGGGCATCCCAATATGCTCTGTCAACCTTCACTAAGTTACATAAATCCACGGGTGTTTAACATCTCTTTTGCCAAGTATTTCAGCAAAAGTTTAATACCTCAGTAGTGTTATTTGAAGGTTGAGCCCAGGGGGGTTTTGTATAAAGACTGGGAGGCTTATTCCATAACTCGTCTATTGCTTACTTTTATATTCCTTGCCTTTTTTCTCATGCTGTGTAGGTCTTCTGTACCTCCCAGGAGCTGCACTTTGATTTCTAAATAAGCAGCTCTCATGACTTTATATTCAGATTTTTTCAATTTACTTTACCTTGCAAAGGTTGTTAAATGGCAGTAACTAAACTTAATGTGCAGCAATTGTGCACCAACACACACTCAAAACCCTTTTAAAAGTGGCCATATTATGCTTTTTTCAGGTTCACACATTTATTCTAGGTGTCTAGTAGATTGTCTAGAGTTTACATGCTTAAATGCTCAAAAACATATTCTCATACTGATCATTGCTATTCATCCTGTCTGTTTGTGTCTGAAATACTCTGTTTAAGCCCAGTATTCCCCCTCACTAAAAGGTCAGCTTTGAATCGGAAGTAAAAGCTGGACTACTCGCGGAGCGTTTCAGGCAGTTCAGTTTTCTGTAGGACAGAATAATTCCCTTTGGCGTGCACTTTGGAACTTTGCATTTTACATGCACAAAAAAAGCTATATAACACACTAAAGGAAATGGAAAACCCCAAAAATCATAATATGGTCTCTGTATTTGTTGCCCTGGAGCAGTGACTTCAAAAAAATGGAATATCAATGGAATATGAAAAGTCAGCCATGTTGTGCTATCAAAGTTACAGATGTCAGCGGCAGGGCAGACCACCCAACACTTAGTTGCTTTATAATGAAAGTGGTAAACGGTGTATATTACTGCTGTGATACTGGTAAACAGTGCTTTTTTTAACAGGAGGGAAAGCTGCCCCATCCCACAGGCTGCTTGTGCCTCTGCTCATCACTTACCTCAGCAAATCTGAGGCTACAGCGGGACACTTAGCAGAGAAAGTCTCCACCTGGCAGACTGTTAATAAAGGTGACAGTGGGAGGGCAGGAGGGGAGGAAGCTGCTGGTGTCACACCCTGCTGACTGGAGGCACAGGAGAACAAAGCTTCACCTTACTGTCAAGTAATCCTGTAAACACATACTGATGTATAGACTCGCACACAGAGTTACCATGAAAATTCTCTGCAACTGTCGGGTGAAATATCTGTTTACATATATATATCCCCTTACTCCCATACTTGGTTTCTTTCCCTACACCCCCTACACCACCGAAGCTGAAACATAAATCACCATCTGAGCAGCAGGAGCAGTCATTTAGTATCCTGTGCTCCTGGCATTCGTTCTCAGTCTCTCCCTCTGTCTTCCACTCAACCTCCAACACCTTACCACCTCAACGCTCTACCCTAAAACTGCAACATTCCAAACCTGTTTCCACCTATTACTTAGACACAGATGGAGGAACTTTTGGGCTAACATGATTGCCACAGAAAACTGTTTTTATCCCTGTTTTTACTCTCCTCTCTTTAATTTTGACGTAAGATAAAGCAGAGCTCAGCCCAGATGTAGACTGAAAGAAAGAGAAACCGTATAGCGTGCATGTTTCATCACTGAGTCGTGCCCCGTGTATTTCACATGCTATTTTGAAAAAAACCCCCAAAAAAAACAGCAGGCACATTCACTTCAACAACTGTTTCATTTACATATTGCATTACCCTTGGTTGATTCATATGCTTTATGCATCCTCCGCAGCATCCATGTCTGGCAGTCCATGTGTGCTTTCTTATCACATCACTGCTCTCTGGCAAGTCTCACACACGTCCCAGGCGGGTTTTTAATCATGCAGATACTGTTAGTTAAAGCTCTTTTCCACTGTACGTGTACGTTTTTTTTGCCATTCTAGCACCAGCAGTTTGTCTTTACATTTTTCCTTATCCTATACATAAACCAGAGCTAGGCACTGCAAATAAGCTTTAGCTAGACCCACTGCATGCATTACATCTGTTGCTTTTCTTTATGTAGCTGTATTTTGTCAATTAAATAAATGAATTCATAAAAATGACTAAAACATCGGTATTACACAACAGCATTATATCACTACAGCAGCATTATACCATTATTAGATTGTCTTGCATCCCAAATTAGTTTGGAAATGGACCCAGTGCTATCTTAGATCTAATTTTAGCTCACCATTTACAATCCAAATTAAAAAAGAAGGTTCTCCATGGTGACATTCTCCCACTTAATTCAGTGTCCTATTTTAGCAACACTCTCCATTTCATAATTCCGTGACTTCCAAAATGGCCTAAATTAAAGCTTGCTATAAAGAAACGCATTTAACCTAATAGTCATGTTGTAAACACCACCGTGTATTTTATTACAGTATAATGTTTAAAGTTTTGCTGTCAACTGGAGGAACAGCATTTATAGTGATAATGGACAAATCATACCATAAGTGATTTTAGAATCCATACATTCAAATAATAATCATATTTTTTTTACGTTATTCAAATCAAAGAACATAGTATGAAAGTAGGGCTGCAAATAACATCATTTTTTATTTATTTATAATTATCAATTTAGCTGGATTTTAAGTTTTGGATGAATCAATTATTCATATGTTCTGTCAAACAAAATGAAACAAATGGTTATCATAAATTCCAAAGGTGATGTCTTCAAATTGTTTTGTTTTTTTAACTAACAGACTAAAACCCAGGAATATTCTGTTAACTGTTACATAAGACAAGGAAAAGCAGGTAATCTTCACACTTCAGAAGCTTGGCACATCAAATTGCTTGGAATTCATGCTTTAAAATTATGAATTGATTATCACAATAGTTGCCAATTCATTGTTTTAGCTCTACATCAAAGTAAAGGGCTCTTTTTGTCATACTGTTCATCATTTTACTTTTGAATATGAAAACATATCATTTGTCTGGAACACCGTAGCCAAGCGCAGAGCCAGTGTTGCTGTGGTGATGCAGGTCTGCAGTGAAGTGTTGAGTTACAGGATGCAAACAACGTCCACGTTGCACCGGGATCGAGAGCTGTGTCCTACAGACAGTGTTCTGGATGGGCATTGTAACTGTACAAGTAGTCACACATAACAGGTGGATGATGACACAGTGACTAATTTATATCCTGACACACTCATAGTTGTAACCTGCACATGTGTGTCACTGTATGCTCAGCTGATGTTGTTTGTACTCACTCTGTGTGCTTGTTGATTATTTGTATGCCTCGAGCACGAAAGAGAGGCAGAGAGAGAGTGAGACAGGGGAACAGTCCAAGGCTACAGATTTAATCTGGCTGCTGTGGTCATGTGATTAATCGTGGCCAGGGGCCAGGGGATGGTGTAATTTATGGTGAGGGGGGGATCAACACATTTGGATGGTTGCTGCTCCTGAGGGAAATCTTATTCTTAAACCAATCCAGTATTCTTTTCCATCTCCTCCTCACCATAATATCACAACTGTAACAGGTAGCTTTTGAGTTAGCAATTTGGATTATATCTGTGACTTTAAGGATGATCAAAAATAGACTCCCGGTGTAATTTTATTAAGCATGTGTGAACTTTAAAGTTTAAAGATACACCGAAGAAAATGACAAAATAACTGAACCATTTAGCAATTGTTATGTTTGAGGCGAGCAAAATGAGCACAGAAGTTGGCATTTGCTACATTAATATTATGCTATTTTAGAGACATAGAGAATCTATTGTTGAGTATGGTATTTGGGCTAATGAAGTCCATTTAAAAGTCAGTATCACCAAGCAGTAAAAGCAGTAAATTTTATTTATTAACAGAGATTAAAGAGAATATTGACAGTGTGCTAAGAGCTTTGCGTCATTACCAGTCCCTACCGTCCTTCTGGCTAAAGACCATATCCCTGGTGACCTCACCATCTTCAGTCTCCTTCAGGCCACTGTGTGTGTGTGTGTGTGTGTGTGTGTGTGTTTTTTTTACTTAATCCTCTTTCCAACTCCAAGAACTATAAAACATGAGAGGAGTCGGAGGAAAGGCAAGGTTTATGTGTTGAGGTTTATTTTGTGAATTTTATGTTGTTGTATTGCTGCCAATTCCAAGCAGTGCTGAAAACTGCAGTTTTCCACTGACCTTCCCCACCAGCTGCTACCAGCTTGCTCCATCCAACAGCGGTTACCTGTTTTTGCACTGGCTGTCTGACTTTTCTCCTTGGCAATTTTTATTGTGGTGTTATTCATTCCTGATAGAGTTTATATCTAAATTTACTTTTTCCGGTGCATGGGCCATCTCAAGACAACTATGGTTTATACACTGCACTTCTCTCTTCCTTTATTCTGTTTATTCTTCTGAATAAATATTTATACAGTGACAGAGATGTGCTTTCTCACCTCATGCTGCAGTTTCATAGTAAAAAAAAAGAAGAAGGTGGGATGCTCTCCAGCTTCACTGCCAACTTGTTTAAAGGTTAATGGTCCTGCCCAAAAGGGTTTATACAGCAGTAGTGTGTGAACATTCTTTATGGTCTTGAGATTACATCCTAATCACTCCAAAAGAATCAGTCCAATCATCCTTCCATCCATTATCTATCACCGCTTATCCCATGCAGGGTTGCGGGGGGCTGGAGCCTATCCCAGCTGACATTGGGCGAGAGGCGGGGCACACCCTGGACAGGTCACCAGTTCATCACAGGGCTGACATATAGAGACAAACAACCATACGCGCTCACATTCATACCTACGGGCAATTTGGAGTTAACCTTTCCTGCATGTCTTTAGACTGTGGGAGGAAGCCAGAGCACCCGGAGGGAACCCACGCAGACACGGGGGAGAACATGCAAACTCCACACAGAAAGGCCCTGACCCAGCTGGGAATAGAACCCAGGACCTTCTTGCTGTGAGGGGACACTGCACCACTGTGCCGCCCAATCAGTCCGAAAGAAAACACTGTTTCTCCTCTTTGACTGACGCCATGCAGACATACAGTAGCAGCACATAGGGAGTCACTTTAACGAAGACCTTGTGCTCATGGATTCTCTGATGCCCCCCCTTGTCCTTGAGGACTCACTAAAGACTCATGTTTACTGGCATTTAAATTTGACACTGAATCAATCATTGATTTGCATCTTCAGAG
>JBBPCS010003556.1:0-12171 GCA_037974645.1 Hollardia meadi
CACACACACACACACACACACACACACACACACACACACACACACACACACACACACACACACACACACAAGAACAACTTTGCTTTAACTTGCAGTCAATTGAAACACATTTGTATCATTATTTACTCAACAAATATGTCTTCGTTACAGCCTGATATTTATCATTACGTACAGTTGAATCATGGTACGTTCTCTTCTAGATGAGCTACCATGGCGCCCAATTTCACTGACATTTTAATAGTTCTGAAGTATCTAATGTGCCGACACACATTGTCTCCTGAAGTTCACATTGTCTTAATAGTTAAAGCATTAAAAGTGTGAAACATTGCATTGACAAACAAGGCATTCTCCTTACATTGATCAGCTGCTTTAGTGCTTGAGCCATTTAGCAGTTTGAGACATAATCTTTGGACTGATACGTTATTACAGGGACCTCTAATTCATGTAAAATTTGATTTGTTTAACAGAATCTAAAATTATTTGGCCTCCTGTTTTGTTAGGTGGAGCGTCAGTCTCTGCTTTTAGGGAGAAATTTGATGAAGTTGACATGAATTCAAATGGAGCTGGCTGAGGTCATGGAGAAGACATTTTATGGGTTTTATGGGTGGATTTTCCCTTTAGACTGGAGCCTTACAGGAGTCATTGATCTTCACTTTATTGATCCACAGGAAGCCACCATCAAAATGCTTTCTGCTCCATAGCATCGGATCATCACAACAATATGACAAAGTGCACTTAAGTGTACGACCAACATAAAGATGAACTAAACTGCACAATCAATTAAAAAAAGATTCCTGTTCTGATGAAGTGAATTTTTGCTAAGAAACAAACTGTGGAATATTTCATTTAAATAACCACCATGCCATCGATGGAGACAACATCAAAGAGACAGAAACAAACAGAAAGAAACATGAATCCAAAGAAATGTTATGGAAGCTTATTTCTGACAAAAACAAGGATGAAAAGTGATGCTTGGTAAAAATTGGAATAGATAAGATATTTTTAATGATGCTTAGCTTTTCATACATGTTTGTTTTCTTTTCAATTCAAAGTTTGACTTTATTAATATAAATAAATAATTATATAAATATAATTCAATATAAGTGAATAAATAATAGAAATCTAAGGAGAAGACATCTGTTCGGCACTTGCACAATGTAGTGCAAAACATCACAAAATAAACCAGAAGTGCAGATGACGGCAAATTAAATGTGTGATATTTAAACCATACACTGGTTCCTCCATCACTTGCTGACACATGATGCCAGGACACACACACACACACACACACGCACACTAAAAGGCTGTGGTCTCAGAGAATGTGGTCTTAGCTTGTTGTTCTGGGTTAAATGTAAAGGTGCGCTGTAGCCTATAGGATGAATGGAATGAATTTCTTTTGGTAATTAATAAAACAATTTTCTAACATCCTACAAAAGATGCATGTAAGGTAAAAAATAATAATAATAATAATTGCAGTTTATTATGAGTACTATGAGTACTACAGTATCAATTTAATCAGTACGATCAAGTTGTTTAAGACTGTATTTCATTATCTTTCAGCTGAGACATTTTACATTTATCGACTTATAAAAAGAGTTCAACCCGACTACTAAATGTAATATGCCTGGCAAATATTTATGTGAAGTAAGACAAGAGGTTAGAAATAGCAGTCCAAACAATATTAAAATAATAACCTTCGAATAATAACAATATTAAATAAACATTTTTATTCATAATGCCAATTGATTTTGTTATCGTGCTCTAAACTGATTACATATAATTTTACAACTTGTTGTTTGTATTGTTTATAGTGAATTCCAATGAAAATACAATACCTTTTTGTTTTTGGCAGTAAACATAATAAAATTTGAATTATTGGTATTTATTGTTTATTCTTGTTTGTTTCAATAAATTTGGACATTTTATGTAATTTAAACTTTTGAAAAACATGGATGGACAGAGAGAATTAAAAAATATACATAACTACAAGATTATGGATATTAGAGTTAAAATATAGATTGTTCAGAGCTCTGTGGCTTCAGTTTATTTTTTCGGTGGCTTGGTTTGGAAAGGAAATATGACTTGCAATCAATCTCATCCATGCAGCCCCAGCGTGGCCACAAGAACATCAACAGGAAGACCACAGTATGCCTGCCATCAGTCCCTGAAGAAAATAGAATGCAGAACATAGAAACTGATGAGAGGATACGACTCTGCTGCTTGCTCGGCCTGTTATTCAGACCTTATTTTCTTATTGCAGGTCCTGACAAGGCTCACCGTTGGCTCACATACAGAAAAAAAACACGTTCACAAACACGCCCATGTACACAAAACTGTGCACCCAGTGAGAAATACAGCTTAAGATGCTGCACTGTTTTGTTTATTTTAGCCTAGAATTTCATATGAATTGGCTTACAGATGAACAGAGAGATAAAAGTAAGGAAGGAGAAGAGAAAATGAGAGGGGTTTTTTTTTTTTAGAGCTCAGAGTTTGCTTCCTCATAACTTTGCTTAGCTCTTTACTTCATTCAGAACAAGCAGGTAGAGACAGTTACCTGAGTTAACTGGTCATTTCGCAACAAATCAGTGACTCAGTATCACCTACAGCACTTTGATGTTGTAATAACTTCAGTTACAGCTTAACCTCAAGACATGGGCTGTCATCGCTTTTTCCACAAGCTCACGTTATTGAAAATATCACTGAAGATTTGCAAAGGGTGTGCAGTGAGAAATACAGAGATTCAGCAGGGGATTTTAAAAATGTGATATAATAAAACATATATAATGACTGTGGCGCATTAACAAATAATATTGTTAGGTATTAAGAATGGAGTTTAATTTGAAATTAAGCGCTTTATACTTATTCTTAACCCTCTTATCAGTGGCTTCTCTGGCTTGTTTTATATTTCAACTGAAAGCATGTCTCTTTTCTCAAAATGTCACATAAACCCAAATAAAAACTTCTAAGAAATGTTAGATAGCTACATTTATTAGCCTAAGCTTACTGACTTAAATGTTGTGTGCATAATAATAAAGACCAATAATAAAAAACTCATCCTGTAGTAATTATGTCAATACCAGGCAGTACACAAAGAAGTATAAAAGGCTATTCTTAATAGAAGGACATTGAAGGTCAACACATTTTACATTGCATTTAAGTGAGTCATATGTATATTAAACTGAAACAAAGGCTTGTGATTGTTTTGTGTCTGCTGAACAAAGTTTAAGGGCATTTGACATTTTCAGCTGACTGGAATAAACGCCCAGACAGATCTGTTGAGATTAATAAGTGTGGCTCTCGGAGAGGCAGAGACGGGGAGGGGGAGGACAGTTACAACAATGTTCGAGTGAAACTGGATGTGTTCAGACCTGAAAAATAGGAAGACGACACTGAGGGGAAACTTTTTCACTCAAGTCTGAAACGATGAAAGCCATAATGCATTGTGGTAGTCATAGCACTCATAGCATAGCATTACTTATGCCAGACTTCTAGTGTGTGGAAAACAACACATTGAAGAAACATTTCTGCGACTGCTTCACAGTAAAAGCCTCACAGTGTTTAGCCAGTTGAATGCTTTTAATGTAACTTAATACAGCTCAAACAGTGAGACTGATATCACTGGATTACACTGATGCCTTCTTTCCTGTTAATCCAGTGTGGTAATAGCAGACTCTGTCACTAATTATGAAAACTACTGTATAAACATGTAAATAAATAATATGAATACATAACTTTAAACTGAACATACTGTCTCTAGTTTGCGTTACATGTTGTCAAATTTTATTTGATATTAAAATGACATCTCACCTAAATGTTTTCATTGTCCTCAAATACAGCAGAAATTATCACAGCATCTCTTCTTGTAAAACAGGTTATTCAATTACGGTCAAGTAAGAGTTACAGGAAAATGCTTCCTGACTCATCATTTCTCTGCACTCTTCTAATGTGTTTCAATACTAGCAGCATGAGTGATTTATTGTTTTAGCAGCAAAAAATAAATGAGAAATGATGGACATGTCTAGACCACTGACTTCTCACTCTGTTAACTCATACACACACACACACACACACACCTTTAACCGACTCAACTTCTGACACTCTCTTTTCTTTGCCAGCTTCACTCATCACATGTTCACAAACACTGTTGTTGTGCTTCCCTCTCCGAGCAGATGTATCCTGGAGCGTTACACAGTCCTATCTCTGTGTGTCCTCAGAGAACAGATAGCAACTGCAGCTGCAAACCACACTGCTGTCACTCATTAGGTTTAAATGACATACGTATCAGCGGTTACATATTTTTTAGCATTATTAGGATAAATACCTGCCAGGAGCATGTCAAACTAATCAGTGTTATTTTAATATGAAGATAAACACACGATACATGGCTGTGTTTCTTAAACAGAGTCGAGGGCAGCTGTCTGACGAGTATCGATAGAAGCAGAGTAGGGGTTAGAACTATAGTTTAAAAAGTTATAGTTAAAAAGTGGTCCGTTTAAAATAAATGAAATTAACTGCTCATCAGCATGCAAGGTCATTGATTAATACCATCCTGTACCAAAACAAAAGAGTCATCATGACCAACTTAGAACGTTTTCTTCTGGTGCTACAGGTAGAAAAGTTAGTTGAACCCTGAAGTGTGATTAAAACCAGTTGCAGTCAAATCCAGCTTAATGCCTTTGTACCCTGGCAACAAGTGGAATCTTTGTTTTTGAGTCATGAAGCACAGTTGATTTTCACAGTCTAACTCCATGCAGCAATATTTCATGCGTCATCTCATGGTGCATCACATGCTTCATTTGAAGTTGTCATTATAATCCTGCCCTTACAGCTGGGCGAGTTGTGGAAAGCCTGTGTGTTGTTATATTCGACTATACTGGGTGTCCAGAGACTGTTTGTCACTGCAGTGTGTAATAGCGGACATTTAAGACTTGGGCAATCCTCCTCCTGTGTTCTCTGCACTGTATGACGAAAGGGGAAATCCCTCGCCATCTCTGTGCTCTCCAGCTCACTCTCTTTCTATGTCTTTGTCAGTGTTCCTCCTGTAAATGAGGCATGAGATATGTAATGATGTTACAGTGAAAGGAGAGCAGCTGTGGTTTGCAGAAGTGGTTTCATTCTCTGTTTACAGTTTCTCTGCAATCACCACACCTCTGCCTTCTGATTCATATGTTGTATTTCTCAACAGGCAGGAACCTAAAGAAGCCTTCAGTGGGTGGACAGAGAAGATATCATGAAACTTTAATGTTGTTGTTGTTGTAATGTTTCATCTTTATTTACACCACATAAGTAAATCGATTCCAGTTAAAAGGCGATCTGTCCATTTTCACCAATCAGAATGCTTTCCTAAAGTCGTATCCGGACTGTCTTAGGTTACTGCTTATTCAAAGCAATCACTTCCTGCTGCTTTTGTTTCATATTACCAGCCTTATATGTGAAGCAAATATACTTTACTGGAAAAAGTCTGCATTTTTTCGTAGTTTTTCCCCTCAACTGACCAGTTTTATATATTGCCAGGAAGTATTGTAAAAGAGAGACAGACACAATGGGCTGGTTAGATGAGCTTTAGTGGACAGGCGGTTACTATTATGGTTTGTCAGACCAAGCAAACCGCACCAGCACACTTCCATCATAATGGATACACTTGACTAAAATGCATTAATAACAATTAGAATACAATGAATATAACAATATTTCATGTAGCTTATGTGTGCTCTTGTATGGGCACAATGAAAGTAGAGAGGTTAAATCGAGCCGGAGTCTGACCCAAGCCCGGTCTATTAAAAAACAAAGAACAGAACAGACTCAACGGGCCGGGGCCCATCGTGTCCCGAGTAAATATACTATATGTTTACTATCAGTGTTTGATTGTGTTATGATGATCACTGGCGAAGGGAGGCATACCTTGTCCTCTTCTCACCAAGAGATGAAATCACAGAAGTTCTTAATATAAAACTCTCTCTGATCCCAGAAGATGAAACAGATGAAATCATGTCACTAAACCCGTCTGCCTTGTCTGATAGTCATTTCATCCCAAGGCCTTCTCTGCCTCCTGCACAGCATTAGATATTAGCGTGCTTTCAAATCTCCATCCTGAAATGACAGGGAACTATGTGTGTTTGTGCAGAAGCGTGTGTTTTCATATGCGTGTCTATCTGTTGTGTGTAACAGTACATACCTGCAATAGTACTAAAACTTCATATGCATGTTCACATGGAAGGATGCCTGATGTATGCATGCATGCATTGCTTGATCTTAGAGAAACGTCTGTTTAATTCTACTATAATGGATGTAATTTATACTGAACCTGTAATTTAACGGCCACCACCACATTTAATGTGCTGCAAGATGCCTCTCTCAAAACTGATATGCAAGGAAAATATGTCACTTTCAAAAACTTTACTGAAACAAAACAATGTGTGGAATGTGTAGGAAGCTTGTTAGCAGGGCATGCTAATATTCCATTCCTTGCACTGTTGCTTTTTGGAAAGTTCAATATGGGTGTTTCAAAAACTGCTAAATTAACAAAAATATATGTGTATAATGAAGTTTGTTAAAAGCAATTTGTGTACAAATTGTCAAAAGGGGGTCTTGTCCCTTCATGTTAGCAAATGTGTTTTTTGTGCTAAATTACTTTTACTAGATCGGAAGAATAACAGTGCTATACAATATGATACTAAGAGAGCCTGTTTAAGGCTCCTTTTGATGGAGGACAAATGAGTTGGCAACAATATACTGTATATAAGACCTACCTTGGTCAACCAGCATCTTGGTCCTCTATCTCAAAACACTATTTGGATTTTAACCTTGATTTCAAATGGAGCAGAGCAGTCTGGGCATGATCTTCATGAGGACAAATGAAGCACTTTTACAAGCTTTTACCAGAAGAATGTTCCGTCATTATAGTCAGGGTGACGACGAGTGTATCTAAAGTCAGGCTGGAAAACCACAGCTAGAGAAGGATTTTAACCCTTTTTTTTTTTTGGGTACCGACCTGAATTTAAATTCATTTTCCTGTAGACATACAGTAGTTTTCCACTCCTGTCCTGCATCAGCTGTAACTGCGTTCCCAAACATTGCAGTAATATAATTTATGAAAGTAACTTTTTTCAAAATGTTTCTAGCTTGATATTAGCACTGATGAAACACATTTCTTAGCCTGTCAATCACAGTAATGGAGGAATTTAACTGGACTTGAAGGTTTATAAAAGCTATATTCAAATTAACCTTGATAACTGGCAAAGTGCACATTATTTTAAGCAACCAGTTCTTATTCTCATCGACAGCAGTAGCTTAGAAGCTCAAAGATCACAAGCCCCCCCCCCCCCACAGTAAAGTCAGTTAACCACTGTGCTTATCTGCATCTTGTTGTGATTTATTCACAACAGTATTATGCACTTTCCTGTGTGTGTGATGACCTGGTGACTCTTCAAAAGTTGCTTTTCTAACCTTTGACCTATTGTAACCTCCAAATCATCTGCTGATGGCTGCAGAGAGCAAATAAGGGCGACGCTCCGTAGAAATGTCTGTTGGTTAGTAATTAAGTTGTTTAAAACTATATTAAAAATAAAATCTCATAAAAAAAATGAAGATAAAATATTAAGATTTGTTCACTTCAATGTGTTTTTCATAGAAGCTCAGTCCAAACAGACCTAAAGTTACAAACTGATAGAGGAAACTATGGCAAGGTGTTGATAGTAATCCAGATTGTCTTTCTTAGAACTGAAAAGGATTGAAAAGTGTATGAAAATGGAAAATATTATTCATCTATATCTGTTTACGTGGCTGGAATAGCAAGATGTTAATTGTCTAATTTCAGTTTGATTACTGAGGAAACTGATTATCTGAAAATCAGTTTGTGTTTCATGCTAAGCGAACAGTTTTTTGAAAACCAACCGTCATAGCACGTCAACTGACAGTTTGCTTGCTTTCATCTCATCCTATACAGTTTGCACGCTTGAACCGGCACAATTTTCTTTCAGGACTTCCACTTAAACTGAAATTTTAACTGCTATTATTTAATATTCGTATTTCTACTGTCACTGTCTCCTCATGTCTTAATTATATTTGGCTCATTTAATACATGTTTCTATTAGTTATGCGCTATTTAATTATACTTTTGGTCCATTCAGTGCTTGTTTAGGTGAAGTGGCAGAACAGCGAGACAGAGTCGGCCATCAGCAGCGTCCCAAAACAGCGTGTAGAGATGGTAGATTTACATCTTACTCTGTGAATAGAGAGCAAGATGTCTCGTCTTAATTCGGTAAAAGAGGGAAACTTTGATTCAGAAGGTGTTCAATTGTATTGCCACTTGTATACATTTCCTAGCTGAAACTACGCAAGTACGAGGGCTGTTGGACCTCTGGAGGTACAAAGTCGTATTATGAGACAGTACGATCAGGGCTAGCTGGTTAGCACGCTAACTTCAGTAGATATCTCTGCAACACAAAACATAGACGTCTTTGACATAACGTCAGCTCTGTTGTTTCTTCACATTCTGTTGATGATGTTAGTTCATTTTATAGGGTCAATCTGTGTTGATATGGTGCAGCTATCTGGAATCAGAGTAATCTGCATGAAATAACCTGCATACTTTCAAATACAAACTCAACACACACGTCAGCCCCTTCCTTCCTCTGACCTAATCAAAACACAAGATGAAAAGAAATTATCCAATTAAAGAGACAGGGTTAATTAATCAACTAATCAATTATGTGGCGTAAATTCAGTTTAGGCTGATGTGTTCCAGATGTCTGGTTAGTCAATAGGATGTAATTGTTTGTTGGTGGGACATTAATTGACAGAAAGCAAGCAGGATATATAGTGAATTATGGGTAATTATAGTGGGAAATTACATTCTCTGTAATCAAATGACGTGTGCGTTCGACTGTGCAGGTTTGAGTCCTGTTATTCTATAATGGCCACAGTTTGATTGTAGGTGGTGTGAGCTTAATAAGGTGGTGGACATTATTATCTGACCAGCCAGTACTGCTGTTTAGTGTTAGCCTAGTAGTCCAATGTCATGCCTCATTGTATAAATCCAGGTTGCATTTTTTGTGTGAATTGATACATTTTTAAAAAGATATATCACTCTCGAATAATGGCGAAATGGTTTAGTATATTCTCTTACTTACCATGACTGGAATTATTTCAACCGCAGATGGTCTTCCCATCAGTCATCTTCATCTTCCTAGTCATACACTAGGACATTGTCCAGTCTGTATCTCTCAAGTGTGAGCACAATATTACACTCATGTACATATTAGATCATTTCTGTTGAGTCGAAGAGTAAATATAAAGACTGTCAACATGTTACAGTATCCTTAAACTAAGTCACAGATCAGGAGTGAGCCCCCCACATTCATGTCTCTGAAGACAATAAGATTACAGATATGATTAAATCAGATGTCTTTCTAAAAATGTCTCATTTAGGATGATTAGGAGGCAGTGCTGTGATGTTGCATAATTGTCTATTAAATACAGGTGTGTTCACCTCCCCACTTTTACCTGAAAAAACAACATCTGTGGTTGAAACAAATCAGTCATGTCCACATGAAATAAAAGTTGTTTGTCTTTTTAATTCAGTCTCTACTTTTCTGTCTCTCTTAAGTGAGTATGACTAGTTAAATGCACACCGTTAGCCTAAATATTAAATTATGGCAGATAGCAGGAGCAGCAGTTCTGAAGCATGATATACTGTGTGTATATATTATTAAAATGATTAGCATTACCACAACAGACACACTTCCTTCTCTCTATCAGCTCAGTGTCAGCACGGTTCTGTGATGTACTGACTCCACAAGCAGAGCCTGCTGCGCTGCGCGCTGTTTGCAGATGCCTGTAAACATTAGCAGCTAGTGCTATTTAGACAGTTGTGTTGGTAGCCCTGGTTGCTCTCCAAGTACCCCTGAATGAAATATCAGGCTCTTTAGCTGCTAAATGCTTCACTATTTTCAGCTAACTGTGTCTGTCTGCCCTTTGGTGCTAGGCAGGCATCTTACAGTGGGTTTATCAGAGCTGTCCAGCTGAAAACAACTTCCTGCTGTGCCCGTAATAAATGCTGATGAGAGCTAATCTTGTGGGCTGTAAAAACAATGAGCTGAAAGACGCTAAAATGCTCCACATAACTTGAGAGGAACTATAGAGTTCTGAATTGATTTTGCACAAGATAACGGTGCAGCTTTCTGTTCAGCAGCTCTCACAGCTTGACCTCATCAATTGGCAGGAGGAGAGCCATGATGACTTTTGCAGCGAAAGATCATGAGAGCTGAAGTAAAGACTAATCTTCATTGTGGTTATTACCAGAGGAAAGGCCTGTGACTCATCTAAAAAGCACGCACAGGAAGTCTCCCCCTATATAACATCAGTCAAACTAGAAGACAGATACTTAGAGAATTTAATATCTATAATAATAATTTATGTTATTAACATTTCAACACACTTCGTAGTTACTAATAATTATTTTTCATGCAGCCACTCACGTTTTATTACATTAACACACACACACGCACCAGGGCCTGAAACCATAGGGCTCTTAGTCTACTGTTGTTGGACAGATGACAAACAGAGAGAGGGAGAAATGGACATATAAATGGGTTGTAGCATTAAATGTCTCCAATCCTGAATCATAACTCTTGATTAATTAGATGATCTCACATTCAGTGGCTAATGGTAGGAGGTGAGGAGAGAGGAGAAAGGAATCGAGAGAGACATGAAATTTGACTCATTTGATGGTTAATTCTGCAAAATGCAAGACAAAGTCGTCAAGTGTGGCTGCTTAATGGGTGTGACAGATCTCCACTGATTGTAGCCCTGATGAGTGAGTGTAATTAGCTAATTTGGTGTTGTCCCCTCTTGGCCCAGAAGAAAAGATGACTTGATTATGAAAAGCAGAACACAAAATATCTTCCAATCTTAATCACTTACAAAAACAACTGTGTCACAATAAAAGTTGTGCATGTAGCGGGTGGAGGTGCAAAGCAAAATAAAGTTGGTCTGAAGTGTCTATGACAAACAATAAGAAAGCTATTGTCAAATATTTGAAAAGCTCTCTTGGCCATTTACCATATAACTTTGAGGCGGTGCCCATGAGTGCCCATCTGTTGTCAAGTCAGCAAGGTGCCAGGCTTCAATATCATATCATGAGACTAGAATTACTGCCTCGCAGTTGCATGCCGCTACGCACCAGTCAATATCACTTCAGACTCATGTGATATCTGTGGTGAAGACTTATAAGACTAATAAAAGGTAATAATTATAGTTCTTGGTTAAATGGAACTCTTCACTATATTTACATGTATGATTCTGGTGAATAATTTCCACTGAGCAACATAAGTGTCTTCACTCAGAGCCTATTTTTACAGAAGAGTACAGAGGACGGATAGAGAGCTTCATCACTTACTAAGTGGACGTTCGTGCTAAAATTGCAAACATTTCCTCCAGGCATTCCTCAGAGATTGTGTTTACAAGAGTGGGATGGACGAACAAATGGACGCACGGACAGACAACCCAGGTCACAGGTCATTGTAACCTCACAAAACTCAAAAATCAATACGCTAATTATGACAATATTTCACACAAATGTCTAATAGGATAAAACGATGAAGTGATTGACTTTTCTGGCCATTTTTCAACACCATAACTCAGGAACAGAAGGGCAGATTGTGACCATATTTCACATTGGGTCGGGTACTGAATTGGTGACACTAATCTTGGGTGCCCACCTTCATATTCGCTTACATCCTTATTTACTATACTATTAAATGTTATTTTCCTTTATGACTTTTAAATTTGACGTCAACCATTGTTACCAAACAAAACAAATGAGCTGGCTGACTAAGATCATGAGACAGTTGTTGCCTTCCTCTGTGCTGATGGAGCCTGATGTGGTCAATGCTGACACTCAATACATTGGCCTACTTAGATTAAACCACAGAAATGTGTTGTGTTCAAATGACCCAAACATGACAACAACAAAGCAGCCTGACTCAAAGTGACGTGGAGGGAAAATTCATCAAAGCAGACATACAGAAACTGAGACACACGCGTGTAATTGAAGTTTTCAGCTTTATTCTCAACATCTGGAACCAATCCACAAACTCTCTCTCTCTCTGTGTGTGTGTGTGTGTGTGTGTGTGTGTGTGTGTGTGTGTGTGTGTGTGTGTGTGTGTGTGT